>OY744506.1:1224641-1398632 GCA_963556185.1 Pseudopediastrum boryanum
AACATAGCGGTAAGAGCGAAGCCAACCAGGGTCCCTTGACAGCAGCCACATGCTCAGCCCTTGAGCTAGTAACAAAACACCAGAGTTGTATGAACACGAGCTACAATGCAGGACTAAGGCTTCAGTCAAGGTGTCCCTCTTACCCCCATTGGGGCAGTGGGGGTTCTGGGTGCTTTTGACCTAGCTGCTGGACCTCATGTCTAGCCAAATGTCGTCATACATGCCGAAGACAACTGTCTTTTGTTCCAGTTCGCTGTTCTTTGTGACAGCTTGAGGTGCGGGGCCTATGGCACTTTTTGCTATGGCATATCGCGACATGTTATGTAATAATCCAAAGCGCACATGGATGTAAGCCAGTAAAAAATCACAAATTGCCATGTATCTGCAATAATTGCTCACTACTGAATCTGCTCGTTGCTGAATCATCACTGAGTCTGCAACTGCTCATCACTTCTGTCTCTTGCAAGCACTGGCTGCTGTAAGGTGAATGGTAGAGGCCATGAGGCCAGGTCTCCTGGCCTCACTTGCCTCTCCCTCAACTTACGCAGGCTGGGACTGTGGAAGAGGCTATCACTCAACTAGCCCCTGGCCTAGTTCTTCTTCTTCTTGGCTTGTAAGGTAACAAGCTACCGACGCCTATCAAAGTACCCAAACGGCATCCCCGCCAGGAAGTCGAAGACACAGGGGGGCAACCTCACGACCGGTCTGCCCAACTGTCCGCTGGTCAGTGATCAAGGTCTGGTCCAGGAGGCATCCACCACTCCCAGCGCCTCCTCACTTCCAAAAGTTCTATTTGCAGCCAGACCAGCTGTGAACGTGGCACGGATATAAGCATTGTCTCTGTTGGTGCGGCCCTGACTGGCCGCCTTGGCCGTGACCTGCACAGCCACAAAGCAGATATTCACTCATTTGTTTCCTTGTTGTATCTAGTCCCCAAAAATCAAAAACACAGCTCTGAATACAGCTGCTCAACAGAAGCTAGATAGGATGCCCTGGTGCTGTGGTAGTGCTCATACAAGGTGCGTTGCAAACTTGCAATTGGTAGGAATCCAGAGCTCTCTCACCTCTGGACAGCTCATGAAAGCACCACAGGTGGCATCCTTGTTCCTATGCATGTTAGAGGGCCAATGTAGCATGCACTAACGGGTGAGTGGAAAGCAAGAAACTGAAAAGACAACGAGAAGATGAGTGAGCATGAAAGCAATTTTGAGGGTCCCAGGGCATTGATCCGTGTGGGCAAGGTGGGAGAGGGGAGACTTGATGAGGATATACATCAAAGGGAGGAGGGTGAGGGATTGAGCCGAAACGGTAGCTAAGGGAGGAAGGGGCCCTGTGAGAGGGTTGATGCAAGGAGTTGGACTGATTGAATCATACTCCATTCAACTTGGCGCGATGAGTGCAACTGATGGGATCAATAGAGCTCTCTCACCTTGGAAAGCTCATTAAAGTACCAGCTGGACGCCTGATCAGGCATGTCCAGCAACCTATCACCCTGCTTGACACATGGGGCAGCATGGTCCAGACAGGGGCAAGGCTCCGCAGAATGGATGCAGTTGCTGCTATTACCACTCAAGTACCTCTGCCACACTGGCGTGTAGCTCAAGTATCCTGCAATCCCTCTTTTTGGGTCTCCATTCGAGCCAGATATGTAGAAGGCCATGACACCGTCAACGATGAGCATGCCGGCATCGGTCAAAAGGGGAGAATAGGCGCCACCTTCAGTAGACCTGGAAACATGGCAGATGATGAAAGATGCTGACTAACTCTGCAGTACCGACCAAGGAGTACTCTTGCGGCTGTGCACAGTCGGTGGCAAGTGCATGCTCTTTATGATGCTCAAGCTTGTCTGTCACTCATCGGAGGCCACCCTAAACCATAGATTGTACATGATCTTTAAGATTAAGCTTGTGTTCCAACTCTTCGGAGGCCGCCCTAAGCCGTACATGCTCTGTGTGATCAAGCTTTCTCCCAAGCACTCATTGGAGGCCACACTGTTACCGACCCTTGGAATCTCTCGCTGTACGAGTCAAGACCACCACAACTTTCAGAATGGCAGGATATATATGGATGACGGTGGATGGGGGATGAGATATGGGCATGGTTACATCTATGCACTCATTACTGTGGCATAAAATTAACCTTAGGCCTACTTAGTGAGAACCACTGTGCATACAATGTGCACTAGTGTGGGCTGGCTGCATATGCAAGGTGCAAGTCCTTCAACTCCGCTCACTGTGGCCATTTCTGTAGAGCGACTTACTTGTCAATCTCATCGACAATAGCAGTGTAGAACATGCCGTTGGCATTGGCAACAGCCAGCCGATCTCCAACCTGTAATAACACAGGTGACCAGTTAGCATGGAGCAAGCAATGCATGCGGTTGGCTCAAGCAAAAGTTGGTTTCAGGTTTGGTTTCGGTGTTGAGGGTTGCGCAAGCAAAATTTGCTCATGTCCGCAAAGACAGGACAGTGCTGTCCCTGTTAGGAAACAATCAAGATGCAGGAGGGATCCCAGGATTTGGATTTCTAAGCATCAGGAGCAGCGCAACAAAATGACGATGGATGTGGTACTTTCGAGCAAGGAGAAGCTCTTCATTCCAGAGCTGGAGACTCAGACGCTTATTGCATATGCCAGACTGCAGCCAAACACATGCAGCCAAACACATGTGCCCCTACCTTCAACACTGCATGTTGAGCATCCGTACCTGCACACGTTTCATTTGCTTGATGGCTCCAGGTCCAGGGGTCTGTAAGAGGTTTGTTGCCCGGTATATACTTTTCCGGTAGAATAATACCGTGGTCAGGGGACGCCCTGAACACACCTTTGGATCCATCATCTGTGCTATAGATGAGATTAATGTACCCGTAGAGGGTTTGTTTCTGCAAACAAGAGACACATGCAGTGAAAGGAACAGTCACCCAGTGCTGCATGAGCGAGCCGGCACCTGAACACTAAGTTCCTCATAGATCTGATGAGGACAGGGGTCTTACTTGTGGCTAGTGTCGCATCCCATTATGAAAACGAATGACTGCCCACCAAACAAAACCCTTGGACCATACCAGCGGGCATGTAGTAACCTCGTTGCATTTGAACACAGCTTCAATTTTGACTTACATATGAGGTAGATTACTGCACAGCCCTCGGACCGTGCAGCACCCGCCACATGACTTCAACCAGCAGTTTGTTAGGCTTGCTGTGTTGAAAGAGACCCATAGGGAGAGCGAGCTAAGACAAAGAGAGCGGAGACTAATCAGACACCGACACAATGCCAATGACCCCCCTAAATACTCACTCTACTCCATGGCTTGAGCTTACTCTACTCAATTAGGCCTAAAGGGGGGCTGACTCCGTGACTCTTTCTACTCTATGACTCTGCTCACTGTGGAGTAGCCAACCAGGCCCAAAAGGGGGCTGACTCCGTTACTCTTTCTATTCTATGACTCCGCTCATTGTAGGGTGACCAACCAGGCCTCAAGGGGCGTCCCACTCTGCAACTCTTTCTACTCTATGACTCCGCTCAGCATTAAACCCTAAACCCTGCTCCCTTACACCCAGTTGTACCCTCCTAAAACACTAGATACTTGGGGGGCTGCTGCCCCCCAAACCCCCCGATATTTGGCCCTACTAATAACTTGGGGGGCTGCCGCCCCCCAAACCCCCCGCGCCCCACCCCTAAAACCCTAAGCCCTGAAAACCTAAAACCTGAAACCCTAAAACCTAAACGCTTCATCCTAAACCAGCAAACCCCCCTCCCCCTCCCGCCCCCGCCCCTCTTGGCCCTCAGCGGAGTCATAGAGTAGAAAGAGTCACGGAGTCATGGGCACCTTGGGCCTTATTGATGACTCTGCAAACCTATAGAGTCCATGGCAACCCTGAAAGGCGCCATACTCCATGACTCTTTCTACTCCGTGACTCTGTTGGGCTTGGGAATGGAGTTGGCAGAGTCACAAACAGACTCTACAGAAGGGATTCTGACTCTGTCCACTCCAGAACCAACAGAATCTTCACAAATTCCAGAAAAACTCCATGGCAGTATGTGCAGACACCAAGAGACATAGATAGTAGGATTTCACAGCTAAAAGTTAACATTTTATGACATAGAGGCACTCAAGCCTGAATATATTAGAACCCTAGGTTGTTCCAGGGATTTCAAAGTCATGGTGGACCGCAGAGATTACAGATGCTATCAAAGCTCGAAGGCAAGTACATGCTGAATGGCGCAGCCAAGGTGGTACAGAAGCATGGCAGGCTTACAAAGAAGCAAGAGAAAAGGTGCATAAAATGGTCAAGGATGCAAGGTCTCTCTTTACAAAATCTGCTGATGAAACCATTTGCGAGGCATTTGACGAATGCCAGTCAGAGTGGAAAACCAGAATGGGAGACAAGCGCCTCTGGCAGGCGTTCAACTCTGCATACAGACCAAAAAACGCACAAGCTTCAGCCCCCTCCTTGCTTAAAAAGCAAAATGATTCATATGCATGTGGCGACAAACCCGTCGCCGATGCCTTTGGAGAGCATTACAAGCAGCTCGGGAATTCTGCCACCTTCAATGCTGATGCTGACTTTGACTCTGCCTTTCAACAAGAAGTCCAAGCTGCTGTAGCGCATTACATCAATGCATCAGCAGAGCCAGAAGGGTCAGGGGATGAGAATTTAGATGCTGACCTAACAAGCTCTGAGGTTGCCAGAGCTAGACTAAGTCTCAAATCAGGCAAAGCGGGTAGTCCTCTAGAGAACACTTCTGCTGAACTTTTAAAGTATGGCGGGGAACCCATGACAGCCATGCTCCTATGCATGTATCAGAAGGCCTGGGAGCATGAATGCACCTTCCAACGCCCTGGGGTAATAGTCAGCCTTTTTAAGAAAGGGGATAAGGAAGATGGTAATAATTACCGTGGGACAACGCTGCTAAGCGTGGTAGACAAGGTTTATACCAAGATCATCAACAACAGGGTAACTAATTTTGCTGAAGCAAAGGGACTCCTTCACGAGAGCCAGAATGGGTACCGGCCAGGCAGAGGCTGCATTGATCATGTCTGGACATTGCATGCGGTCACATCCGGAAGAATGCGTGCAGGACTCCTGACGTACGCACTGTTTGTAGATGTGGTCAAAGCTTTCCCATCAGTCTGGCGGGACGGGCTCTGGTACAAGCTCTGGGAGATGGGCATTAGGGGTAAAATGTTTAGGGTTCTTGTACATCTATACGATACCCTCTCTAGATGTGCCTTGCATAATGGAGAGTCATCAGAATACTTTTCTAGCGATTTAGGCTTAGCGGAAGGGGACCCGCTATCACCACTGTTGTATACTTTGTTCATCAACGGTCTCCTAAAAGAGATATGGGAAAAGCACCCGGGGGTTCCCCTACCAAAAGAGGTAGATAATAGTGGTAGTGGGGAACAGGGCATAGGAAGGGCTGATGAGAGTAACATTGAAGGTAGATCAAAGTTGGTAGCACTAATGCTCGCTGACGACCTTGTAGGGCTTGCAGAATCGCAGGAAGAGCTTCAGAAGATGGCTGACACGATTCATGCCTACAGTCGTAAGTGGCGTTTTAAGCTGAGCCCAACTAAAAGTGCTGTTGTTGTGTTTGGTCCTTTGCCCCCCAATAAAGAGTCCCCAAAGGTAAGTTTTAGCAGTGAGAATTTGCCAGTACTAGATGCATATACATACTTGGGGATTGTTTTCACTAGTGATTGCAAATGGGACGCTCACATTGCAGGTATGATTGAAAAAGCTACAGCCTCCATTAATGCATTGCAAACATTCTTCCAGAATCGTCATGTAAGCTTTGAGGTTAAGAGAGCCATGCTGCTGGCTTTGATAAGACCAAGGGTTGAGTATGGTTCTGAGGTATGGTGGGCATCATCCCAGCAGACAAATACCATAGAGTCTAAGATCCAAATAGAGGTTTTGAAGAGATCACTGCATTGCAAGCCAAACATCTGCCATGAGGTATTGAGGGCAGAAGCTGGTGTTAGACCTCTATCTAGCTGGTTGGACCAGAGGAAGGTTGAATGGTGGTTCAAATTACAGCAAAAGGATACTACTAGCTTTAGCAGGCAGGCACTTGAAGCATCTTGGCCAAGCCACAGGAATTATACTTCTTGGCAGAAGAGGTTCAATAAACTCAGGGCTGAACTAGGCATGCAGGAGGAAACCGTACAAGCAAGAGTGAGAGAGGGACACCTACCTAGCTTCAGGGCATATGTCAGGTGGAGTATATATGAAAGAGACAGGGCTGTTCGAGAGGAGGGTGCTAGGAATAAATCTACTTTAGCGACATATATGCAGCATTACAATGACGATATCAATTATTTCAAGCCGCAGCCATATTTGTGCACAGGCCCTCTGAGCAAAGGCATGGAACTCATTATGCAGCTGCGTGCAGGTATTCTTCCTCTCAACGCTATGACAGCAAAATTCGGTAGGCAGAGCGCTAGCAGGCAAAGTGCACGTAGGGAGTGCTGCAAGTCCTGTGATCTTGGCCCTGAATTGGGAGGTGAAGTTGAATCTCCTGAACACTTCTTGTTTGACTGTCCTGTTTACCAGGCACAAAGGCAAAAGCTGTGGGAGAAGCTGACTTCTGACCCTGATGTTGCTGCAAAATGTCAGATATTGGATGGCAAATCTGATGAGGAGAAGCTGCATAGCATGCTTAATGAAGAGTTCTGGGGTGTAGACGTCGATGAGGAGTCTGGCTTAGTATATGGCCCTTTCAAGCATGCATTTAAGTGTATAGCTAAATATGTTGCAGCTGCTTGGAAGATTAGGAATGCTTATGCTCACCCTTCTGATGTGGCGTGAGGTCCAACCAATGGGGTTTGTTACCAACTATTGCTTGCACCCGGGCTTACAAGCCCTCCTTGCTTTCTTAAGTAGGAGGGAGGCTCTTACCCCCATTGGGGCAGTGGAGGTTTTGGGTGATTTTGACCTAGCTGCTGGACCTCATGTTTAGGCATATATTGTCATACATGTCGAAGTTTACCCGTATTCTGTTCCACCTCGCTGTTCTTTGTGACAGCTTGAGGTGCGGGGCCTATGGCACTTATTGCTATGGCATATCATGAAATGTAATAATTAGAACCCTACCTTTTTTGCATTGACATAGTAGTAGACATCACATACGTCAGGTGTGAAAGCGCTGATTGACCCATCACCCGCATCAGTAGGCTTCATGCATTCAATGCTATCTCCAATGGCCAACTCCTCCATGGCAACCGTCTCCCAAGCACGGGTGCCTTTGTTAAGGCGCCGCACTTGGGCGTCAGCAGGGAAGCAAATCTTCTGCACTGCACATTCAGAAGAAGCCCAGCAGCCTTAGCATGCAGCAGGCTCAGTAGCATGAGAGAGACGAGAGAGAGAGAGAGAGAGAGAGAGAGAGAAAGAGCGCTACGCAATCACACAGCATCCGGATGCACAATGCTTAGCAGGCTGTACACTCACAGACACAATACAATCGGTCGATTGATTCTCAAGGCCATACTGCGAGGCCGCAAAGGAGGATTTGTCGTCATGATGGACCTGGGGAGTGACACGTACTGCAGTGACGAAGGCCTGGTGCCACGGCCACACCGCATCCCAGAGACGGCCCTCCCTGACAGCATGCCGGCTCATGTCAAAGAATTGATGCGGAGACAAAGCATCCCAGACGTATTCCTCTACCGGCCCGCAGCAGATGGCCAATCTGCGGAGTACTGGATTGTTGAGATCAAATTCTGCAGGGACACCGACAAGGACGGAAAACTGGCGCAAGCTGTAGAGCAACACAGGGGCCTATATGACGCACTACGAGAGGCTGATAGAATGGCCACTGTACACTACACTCCCTTAGTCATAGGAGTAGCGGGCAGCATCTTCCAAGACCTGAACACAAAGCTCCTGGCTCTTGGAGTTAATGGACAAGACCTTAAGGCAATAATCAAAGCCATACACCTCAAGACCACAAAGCTGCTGCACTGGATCTACACGAGCAAGCAAAAGAAAGAACGCAACAAAGACAAACGAGCACCCTGGAAGCGCAAACGCAGATAACAAAGGTGGGTGGGCGAGATGCCCACCCACGCCAGCCAGGACAGTTTACGGTAGGGGACACGAGGCTAGGCACCCTAGCCTCAGTTGCCTCTCCCTTAACTTACGCGGGCTGGGACTGCAGCGGTGGTGCTTGCCCCCTGCAGTAGCTCAACCAGCTCGGCGTAGCTCTTCTTCTTCTTCTTCGCTACGCAATTAGAGGGCGTAAGTTGCCCTCCCGCGTAAGATTAAGGGAGGGGCCCATTGGTGTAAGAATTACAGTGGGCCAGCCTACCATGGCTCAGTAGCATGGTAGAAAGGCCTCAGAAAAACTGCTGCGCGCGGAGGCCCAGAACAGAATAGCAGCATAGTAACTAGCTAGGAGGCCGTGGCCAGCTGCGGCAGCTCTGGGGATGATTTCAGATAGAGAAGAACTAACTCACTTCGTCTTTGAATCGGTACGCCACAAATGGTGGGTGCTTAGATGCAATTGACCTACCATGCTTGCGGGTAGAGATCCCATCATGCTACCAATCAATCAATCAATCAAAACGCAAGACCAGCAATGCCAATGGCCAAACAAACCTAGGCCACAAACACAAGGCTCCTGATCACAATCACGAAGCCACACAACCGATGGTGGATTTGCCACACACAAGCTGAGGCTAGATGCAACGGCGTGCACACCAAGGGGAAACAAACACCACCACTAAAACCCAAAACCTGCTCCACTTCCATCACACATGGGTGGCGGGGAGGCAGCAGGATCAAGCACCACCCTAGTAGGGGCTGGAGGTGGCTCCCACCACCTAGGTACTGGTGAACCACCATCCTCCCAGCCACTGAAAGGCACCACATAGCGCTCCACATGCTTATCAATAGCTTGCTTAGTGCGCCTTCTACACCTCACTAACCGTTGGCTTTCCCAAGGGTGCGTAAGATCCCACAACCTCTTCCTCCAAGCACTCTTAATCTGACATGAAGCCTCCCAGCTCCCCTCATCTTGACCAAGCACCTTCAGATCTGCACACACGCATTTCTCCCAGGTATGGCGAGGCCTACCCACTGGCCTCGTCATGTCACCATGTAATGAAGAGAACAACGCAATATGCGGCAACCTGCCCTCCTCCATGCGGCCCACATGCCCCAGCCACCTCAGCCTATTTGCTGTGATGTATGCTGACAAGGTGGCTACCCCACATGATTTCCTGATATGCTCATTGGTGTGCCGATCTGACAACCTGACCCCCAGGATGCTCCTAAGGCAGCTAGAGTGCACCCGCTCAAGCTTTTGCGATTGCACTTTGGTCAGGGACCAACACTCACTCCCGAACAGCAGAATTGGCAACACATATGCCTTGTAACACTTCACCTTCGTAGCCAATGACAGATGCTTGGTACCCCACATCTTTTCAAACTGCTTAAACCTCCCCACAGCCTTACCCCTCCTGATATTCAACTCCACATCCAACCTGCCATCAGTCACAAGCACACTTCCCAAGTACTTGAACTGTGACACCTCTTTTACCACACCCTCACTGATAACCACCTCTGGTCCTTGCTATCATCATGCTACCAGAAAACCCTAAAATATTAAACCCTAAAACCTATACCTACACCCTAAACTAGTGCTTAGCCAGATGGGCCCACTTCATGGCCTGAGAGACCGATGAGCTTCAGCTCAGAGAAGAGATAATACTATAAAAATAATTGTTTAAAAATAATAATTTAAAAAAAAGCTTGCAGCTGCCTAGCAGCTGCCTCTGCACTAGACACTGCCCTTGTTTACAGCCTCCGTCTGGCTTTCTGTTCCACATTTTCCCCAGTTGAAGTTGTATGCACAGCACTGACCACAGAGGACTTGGCGCTGCCATAAGCAATCAGTTAAAGTTTGAATGCCGCACATGCATTTGAAAAGAGCCTGTTCAAGCCAATTGTATACTGGGCAATACTCACAGCCAATTTCAACAAGTTGTGGTGGAGGTAGGATGAGGCACCTTTCACCCGGCCCGGGCGGAATGCCACACAAGACCCAGGCTTTGGTGTAGGGAGTATTGAAGCCATTTGGTATCGCCCTGAGGAGAGGCAAAGCCCACAGAGGCATCATGTTAGGCAGAAAGCGGTTCCTCTGAGGGGTAGGCAAGTCAGCTAGTCATCACCTTAATAAATGAGCTAAACCAACATAGAATACATTTACACTGTCAGCAGGCCAATGTGATTTTTGCTGGTTCTGTGGAGCTGCAGGGTAGGTTTGCACTTGGCAATGCACGTGCACAACAGTACAAAAGGCATCCCCTAACTAATAAAAACGACATGTATGGCATATGCGGACATCCCAGGCGGTTGCCAACACCGCACCATCAAGTATGACATAAGAACGTACAAAGCGTGTCAGAAGAAATGTTTTCTTTCTGTGCTGTCCCAGTGAGCAGCACATTTATCAACTCTAGCTATCTAGCACATTCTCAACTACCAATTACCAAATGGCCCGTCAAAGCGGGGCACCGGTGGGGGCAGCGCCACCCACAAGGACGGCCAACTTAGCTTCCGCAATGGCTTACTACTGAAGTCCCGGTCCAAGACTCACTGCAATCTCAATTGTGAAGCTCAGACCGACAATGATGAGTAACAGTGAACTGAGATACCTGCGTCTGGTAGGCTATGATAACGTGTGTTGCTCATCTCTGGTGTTGAGCATAACGGTTGGTTCCAGGAGGTTTCCAGCTGTGAACTCCCAAAGTATCTATGTACCATTTGGTCTTGTTAATACCAAAAAAAACAGTGAACTGAGATACACCGTTGGATCCATTTCATCTCATGTAGCGCTCCCTGCCTAACTAAACACATTTCGTTGACTGATAGTTCCTCCTCATGCCATACATACAAGGTGTGCGGGCCGCACCTCCAAAGCCTAGGGAACCCATACGACTACTGATGCAAAGCAAAGAAGATGGACAGGGCAAACTTCCATTAAAGTAGCTAAACGTTTCCAACTTAGGACCCGCACAGTAGCTCTGACAATGATACCTGATGGTGGCGTTGAAGAAATAAAATGGATCTTCCAGGGCTGAAGAGGTGAGGTTGACCATCACGGTCTGATCTCCCAAACAGTCCGTTACATTTAGATTGCCCGTACACTTGGCTGATGGCTGGGTGCTGAAGAAATTTGACCAGCCTGTATGCATGTCAAGCAGCACACACTTGCTGTGGTTAGGCCCTCGATAAATTAGAAGTGCATGCTCGGGGGCCTAAACCCTAAACCCTAAGCGATAAATTAGAAGTGCATGCTCGGGGTTGAAACGAAGTGAGTCCTGTATGGACGGCCCACTGGGGGAAGGCTGCACCGGGCGTAGCATCTGTTTTGATAACTTCATCAAGAGTCAGTAATTAGTAACAAAAAATGTTTCCTCCCCATACACACAGTGAAGGGGAGTGTGCTTAGCTAGCATGGCTGTGCCTGGTACTTCTACCAAAAGGCGTCGAAGAAGGCTGAGACTAATTTCAAGCAAGCAAACAAACGGGGCGCGAGTGGGTTGGCTTAGCGGACCAATCTTAGGGTGACAGGCTACAATAGCCCGTGATTGGGCTGGATTAAATCAATTATCATTAATCAGTAACCATTCCATCAAGAATCAGTAATCCGTAATCAGTTTCATCAAGAGTCAGTAATCAGTAGTTAGTTCCGTCAAGGTTCAGTAAGGAGCATGCCCTGTCAGCATTTTGCAAATGACTTACTTGTATCAACATCCCAGGAGGCACCCGTAAGGTTGTTTGTCGTCAGACCGCAGAGAACCCTCTGGGTACCAGCAGGGGTTGTACCAGTGAAATTAAAAAAAGTAATACCCAGGGTGTTTTGATCTGAAGTGCCACCCTCGCCCTCCTGAGCGCCAATGAATTGCGAGGAGTTCTCGGCAAATCTGAGACCGCCACAACGCACAGCCACTGGAACCCAGCCAGAAGGAACACACAGAGCATGGAGTCTGACTGAGTTTACAACTTCAAGCAGAAGAAGCATTGAAGACAGGGCAGCAGGTGGAATTAAAAACAAGTGTTTGACCCCTTTAAACAAGTGTCTCATATAACCTTGGAACAATTTGGTTGGCCTACAGGGAGTATATATCATTGAGGACTTACATGATTGGAACATAGGGCAGCCATCTGTGACACAATCAGTCATTCAAGAATGGAGTCATTTTCACAGGGCACAGGGTTACTACTGACATATCATATTCTGGAGCACATTTGAAACCAGACATCCCCCTTGCAGAACATCTGTATCCACATGGCACATATTGGGCTGCGTGCCTATCAGACAGCAACAGCAATACATGGTCTCAAATCAACAGGGAGGGCATGCTCAGCCAAGGAAACGGCCTTGGAACATTTGTCATGCTTGCACGGGCTGGCTCCATGCAGCCCCAGATACATTAAGCTACGCACAACAGGAACTTTATTGCCGCTCATAGGTGGTGGACCAGCAGGCAAGGGGATAAACCAGCAGATATCTACTTTTTTGTTTTTTTTTTGGATTTTTTTCTTGTTGTTTTTGTTTGTTTTTTGTTTGTTTTTTTGTTGTTTTTTGTTAAACCAAAAAAAAAACATGGCTTGTAGTTACTTGGCTGCTCAATGCCGGACTGCGGCAAGGGCAGCTGCGGTTCATCTCTAGCTGCATCGGCAGAACCTTGGCATGCTCAGTCAAACCAGCTGAATAACCATATACAGCTGGCACGACTCCGGCACACAATACATGCATGCCATCAATGCCCACTCTCAACATCCATAATAGATGTCAGCCCTACGCAGACTGCTAGCCGGCCGGCAACACATGCATGCGGAGCCATAGTTCTGTTTAGCTCTGAAAGACAAGTAAGGGGCTGCATGCCTGCCAACCTGGATTTGCAATGCTCGTGCACAGGCATTGAAGGGCTGTTCATCCTGCTAACCACCAAACTCACCCAAAGGAGGAGGAGGAGGAGGAGCAGGAGGAGGAGGAGAAGGAGGAGGAGCAGGAGGAGGAGGAGACGGAGGAGGAGCAGGAGGAGGAGGAGAAGGAGGAGGAGCAGGAGCAGGAGGAGCAGCACAGGAAGGCAATCCGCCTGGGCCAGCTTTCCAGGCAAAGGACCACCCACTTGCCGAGCAAACAGGGGCAGTACCGGCCACGGGATCACCGCAACCACTACCGCATGTGAAGGAACATGAGGTGCCAGAGGGGACTGGGGTGGAGCAGGTGTAGCCAGCACCACTTGTCCCGTTCTTGATAGTGAAGCCAGGGGTGATTGGGCACCCTGCAGGATCACATATCCATTTACTCAGAACACACTTTGCAGGCGACAACTTACCACCCCATCACGAAACGGCTACCTCTGAATTTGGTAAGTGCAAGACTGAGCACTTGCCTAGTGCTCCCAATACAAATGCAAAGGCATGGCACCAGCCACACACCTTCCGTTGGACCTTAGAAGGGGTTTGGAAGCCACTGCAACCTTTGCATTTGTATTGGGGAGCCTCCCCCCCTCCCCACTCTGCACTGGTTCATTGCGCTAACTCATAGCCAATCATGTGATGTGCCTATATGGGTCTGCGCGCAGCCAGCGTGGATGCACTGTGACACTGTGCAACTAGCATAAGTAGCATAGCCACTTCGTCTCAGCATGTGAATGGAAGTGATTGTATTCAGTGCATCAGATGGTGTAGTCTGAGTGCAGTACCGTGCGTCTTCGGAAAGCAGAGTGAGTGCAGCATGACAGTACATGTGCACAGTCTAGCTTGGATTTAACATGTGCAGTATTGGACCAAAATGAAGGCTTCAGATATATCGCAAAGAGGTATCTGCGGCTACCAAAAGACTCTAGCAAGCTGAAGGCTTGACTAATCATTGTCATTGTCAGCTTACCATTGCACCAATAGGAGCTGATCCACTCCGACTTAAGGAATTTGCATCCTGATGAGCAACAGCAGCAAGAATTTAGTATGTTATGAGCTGGGTAGTGAGCTGGTCTCAACAAGCCTGATGAGGAGTTGGACTCAATGCTGCCCCTGAGATCTCTCACCACCAGGGAGCAACGCACTATATCGCCAACTTTGAAACGAAGTTGGTTACCAACTTGGCTTGAAAGAGGAAAACATTGTCTTAATACAGACCCTATACCGCACTGGAGTCATGCTCATAAGGCTTGGAGCGGGTAATCTGGAGATTGATATTAGTTGATGTGAGCACAGCAGGAGCAGGGGGAAGTGCACCCCATTGCAATGACTGTGGTCAACGAGAGTGCAGGTTTGTGCCCCTGCGCCTTATGACATGGTGTGGATGGGATATACATTCACACCATAGTATAGTGTACACTGCAAGCACATACATCTAGTAATTCATCTAGTACAAAACCACAGGTACACGATTGTGAGGCACCACTAGGAGACAGTCCAAAGCAGCTGGCAACAGCAAGCAGGGAAATGTGTATTTACCTTTGAAGAGCCCGATAGTGTGCAAGCTCCCCAGAGTGAACATACATGTTACGCGCCAGTATGAAACCACCACCATTGGCCGACCTAAGCCTTTGCATCATCTGCCTGCCTGCCGGAGTACTGGGTGCTTGAACTTGTATGGTATAAATGACTTGTCCGACCTTGCTGCCCTTAGCACACATCACAGTCGAGGTCGCAGGAGATACGCCCGTCATGATACCCTTGAAGCCGCGGTTGCTGGTCATTGTCTTGCGCGCATAAGCTGCAAGCTTCGCCCCGTAAGGGCCGTTGCAGGCACCGCCAGTAAAGGTTATTTGCCAGATTCCAGTAATAGAGAAGTCCCATGCACAGTAATCCACTGGCCACCAGGGGAAATAGGGTTTGCAGCCCCATCCGAAGAATGCGCTGGTCGTGACACTGCCTGCACTTGTACTAGCATCCAGCTCCACCTCCCGCATGATTTTGTCGCCAGCCACAGGTTCATGGCAGTGTAAGAAGAGCGTCAAGCCCACCAGTAGCTTTGCCATGCCGATTATTGCGTAGTGACATCCCATGCGTCCGTTTGCGTAGCCATGGTTCCGGTGCAATGAGGTCGGTGCCTCAAACTTTCTCTATCCACTGGGGCTCATCTATGTCACGTGAATCCTGCGATTGTGGCGATGCTTACGATCTCAGTATCTAATGTCTCCACATTGGCCGGAGCAGGCAGCTTCTACGCTCCGCACTTGGAGGGTGACCAGATCTCCGTAACTCAGTAGTACAGTTGGTTGCAAAAGTTTTGGCCGGAACATAAGGCTGGGGTTTAAGCAGCAGCAGCAAGACCTGATTTACAACCATTTATGTTTAAGAAAGTAAACAGGCAGAGCATCAATGTGCTGCAGTTGGTATGCCCAAGTGGTACCACAAGTAGCCTCGCACGCGAGACGTCCCGAGTTCGAGCCCCGGGCGTGCCCTATAAACATACTATATAAAAGCCAGCCAGCCAGCCTTAGCCTTAGCCGCAGACGCAGACCAGCAAGCCTCCCCCCTGTTCCTATAGCCCTCCTGCTTTTTTTAACCTGGCTCTCCCCTTCCACCTCTGCCCCTCCTGTGGTTGCCAGCCCCACACCCCATCTGCTCCCCTCCCACAGCCCTCTCAGCTCAGCCTTGCACTTGCCCCAACTTCTCGCATGCCCTGCCTACCCCCACCTGCCCTGCCATTGAACTGGTATAGCCCCTGCACCTGCTTCACACCTGGTCTATATGCTACTGCCCCTAAACAGTGAAGAAAGGGCACCTGTGCCTGCTGGCAGTTCTCAACATTTACCCCCTTAAAAAGCAGCAAAAATGCCTCCGCTGTCTCCCTTGCAAGACCCCTGCTTTTCTCAGCAGCCAAGCAACACAGAGCAACAGAGATGCTGACCGCACCCATTGGTGACAACCTGGACCTCATACAGAAGCTGCCTGTGCAAGAGAGCAATGAACGGCCATGCCATTTCACAGAAGCAGACCATTTCCTGACAAAATCTGAGTTTTGGGCCAAAACTTTTGCAACCAACTGTACTAGTGACACAGAACAAGTCGAGTCGGAATCGACTCAGTTTGCCATGTAGTTGCGGGTCATGCTGCATGTAGTTTACTACCTGATGTCTCTTTGCCAGTCACTGCTAGCCCTGCTCCTATCCTGCTGCTGCCCCGGCGTGCTGCCAGCACTAGCCTCACCACCCACTACCAGGAGAATGAAGGAGGAGTGAGCAACAGCAACACCAGCACAACCAGCAACACCAGCACAAACCAACAACAGCAGCACAAACCAGCAGCACCAGGAGTGGCAGCAGCAGCACTACCCAGTCCAGTGAGCGCTGCTCTGCTGTCCCCCCGACTCTCCTACGGCACGCCCTACCACCACCACCACCACGACAAGGACCATCCGTGACCACTTCTCTTGCCCCCTAGCTACCTCCTTGCGTTGCACCACCAATAGAAAGACCAACGGCACCTCTCTTACATCCATAGGCTTCGGTGGCCTTCACTGCCTCCATCACCTCCCCTGGCACTTTGCCCTCCTCCTCCTCCTGCTATCACTGTCAGTTGCCCTGCTGCTCCCTCTTACCCCTCCCTTCCACCACCGCTGCTGCTGTAGGTGCTGCTGTTGCTGCTGATGTTTACTTCCCCTCTTTGTTATTCTTATCCTGCTGCAGCCCTCCTGGCTGCCCTTGCTTCCGCCCAACCTCGTGCTGCCAGCCCTCCTCCATTAGCCCTTTCCCCCATCACCACCGAGGCTGTTGTGGCAGCACCTCCTGCTACAGCCTTCCTCTAGCCCCTTCCCCCATCACCACCGAGGTTGTTGTGCCGGCACCCGGCTGCCCCTGCTTCCCCCTCCCGTCGTCCTGCTCCTGCTGCAGCTCTCCTCTAGCCCCTTCCCCCATCACCACCGAGGTTGTTGTGGCAGCACCCGGCTGCCCCTGCTTCCCCCTCCCGTCGTCCTGCTCCTGCTACAGCCCTCCTCCATTAGCTCCTTCCCCCATCACCACCGAGGTTGTTGTGGCAGCACCCGGCTGCCCCTGCTTCCCCCTCCCGTCGTCCTGCTCCTGCTACAGCCCTCCTCCATTAGCTCCTTCCCCCATCACCACCGAGGTTGTTGTGGCAGCACCCGGCTGCCCCTGCTTCCCCCTCCCGTCGTCCTGCTCCTGCTACAGCTCTCCTCTAGCCCCTTCCCCCATCACCACCGAGGTTGTTGTGGCAGCACCCGGCTGCCCCTGCTTCCCCCTCCCGTCGTCCTGCTCCTGCTACAGCCCTCCTCATCCAGCTTCTCCCACCACCACCATCGCCATCACAACCTCCCCCAGCCACCCCTCCCTCCCTGCTTTAGATACTGCTGTCAGTAGTGGGATCAGCACCTTCCCTCCCGCATACCGCTGCCACCTCCCCTCCAAGTCCTCCTCCGGTTGTTGCCTAAACTGTTCCGGCTGCTGTTACTGCCCCCCTTTGTTACCCTTGTCCTGCCGCAGCCCTCCTCCACTAGCCCCTGCCACCATCGCCACCACCGCCACAACATCCTCCACTAGTCATCCCTCCTCCTGCTGCATCCGGTACTGCTGCTATTTGCCTCCGCTTGCCCTCCTGGTCCTCCTCCAACTGGTGCCTGCATCATTCCTGCTGCCCTTCCTTCTCCTCCTCCTGCTGCAGCCCTCCTCCGCTACCTCCCCCCCCCCCCCACCACCAATACCACTGCCACTGCCACCACGACAAAAACCTTGCCCTGTCATCCCTCCTCCTGCTGCTTCAGGTACTGCTGCTGTTGGATTGGATCTCCCCCCCCCCCACCCTCTGCTGCTGCCTCTTCCCCTCTTCCTCTCTTTGCTCCTCTCTTCCTCCCTCTTCCTCTCTGGATGCTTCTTTCCCCGGGCCTCAGAGGGGAAATGGCTTCAGAAAGAGAACTAGCAGGGTAGCTTATTGGTGCCACCCTAATAAGTTGATTCAAGCCCACGCCCATCTGAGTTTCACAGGTGCTACCAGAAAGGTGGTACTAGCAGGGAGCTTCCACCCAAATGCGGACTCCACCAAGCCAAATCGACCCACCT
Organism: Pseudopediastrum boryanum; assembly: GCA_963556185.1. NCBI lineage: Eukaryota > Viridiplantae > Chlorophyta > Chlorophyceae > Sphaeropleales > Hydrodictyaceae > Pseudopediastrum > Pseudopediastrum boryanum. The sequence continues at coordinate 1,242,680 of OY744506.1, forward strand.
AAAAGGCAGCAGTATAAGTAGCAGACAGAGTCAGCTTCCAGTACTATCTCGGTTACCATGACAAGCTAATGGAGGCTAACCACCTGTCTGGGGGGAGCCTGCTGTCGCTGGGTTTGGGGTTAAGGGGGGACCAGACCCCCCCCCCCTCCCCCAGGTGGTTATCCTCCGATTACTTATCATGGAGACCCATGTATCACGATACTATAAAAAGCAGCAGCAGTATTATCTGGTTCATCATGACATCATTAACTCCCCATCAGGTACGTTACTTAGCCTGCTGGCACTAAAGTTAAAGTAGTACTTTATGAAGGAAAAGTACATTGCCTGCAGTTTTCCATGTTAGCTCTAGCACTTGTCCATTGCTGACAAACTGTTGACAAAAACTTCACTGCCATCCGCGAGTAGGGGCACTGTCGTACTACACGAGCTCCTGACAATGTACATCCCTCACCATACATGCGCTGCAACACAAGCAAACTATACTGCTGCCAAACAGTGTCTCTCCGCTGCACTCCTTCAACAATGTTCTGTCACAGCTTCACTACAGCTGCTACATCTATAGTACTGCATGGGACAACAGCACTGGGCTGATGCCACCAGCACCCCCCCCCTGGAAAATAAATGGGGGAAAAATGGGAAAAAAAGGGAAAAATTGGGGAAACAAATGGGAAAAAATGGGAAAAGAAAATGGGGAAAAAAAGGGGGAAAAAAGGGAAAAAAAAGAAAAGGCAAGACAAAGACTGGCCATGCAAAGCGCCGGCACAGTGTGCCGCCGAGAAAAGCCACAGTGTCCCCCTCCTCCTCCTTCCTTCCCCCACCGCGTCACAGTTCCCCTCGCCCCTTTTTGCCCCCCCCCCCCTGCCCGTCCCCCCCCCCCCCAGCCCCTTTCCTCTCAACCCCACCCCCTCCTCATTACCCCACCCCCTTCTCTTCCCAGGCCCCCTTCCCTCTCAACCCAATCTCCTCCGTGCAATGATCTCTCTTAATAACCCCAGCCCCTCCCCGTTATCCCCGCCTCTTCTTTCCTCCCCGTTATCCCCGCCCATTCCCTCTTAACCCCACAACTTCGCCCTTCCCAAGAAGTTTTTCCCGTCCCTTCCTGTGTCGGTCCCTCCTTTGGCCCAATGACCCACCTGGTGCGGTGGAGTTTTACCCCCATTGGGAAAGTGGAAGTTTTGGGTGCTTTTGACCTAGCTGCTGGACCTCATGTCTAGGCATATGTTATCATACATGCCGAAGACAACCCATATGATGTTCCACCTTGCTGTTCTTTGTGACGGCTTGAGATGTGGGGCCTATGGCACTTTTAGTTATGGCATATCATGAAATGTAGCAACGGCCCACCTGGTGCAGGTTGACTTTGTGTGGGTCATCATCTCGGGAAAAAAAAGAAAAAAAGTCCAGCCAATTCTGTAGCCACACAAATCAAAGCCTGTCAGTGCTAATACCACATATCATACCCCACACAATCAATATGCCTGCTAATCATTGCAACCCTGCTCTTTGAGTAAGGGCTATATTGTAAAATAATGATCGGACACACTACTTAGCGTTCCGGTGTGTATTTGGAGTAAGGCATGCCACATGCTATGCGAACACAATTATTGTGCCCCTTTAGATTGTGATGGCACCAAAAGCTGAGGCAGATGCCTGCCAGGCTGTAGCGCTTATTTACAAGAGACATACACTCAAGGTGTGACAACCGCAAAAGGGCTGTTAGATCAAACTAGAAGCATAACCTGTCTCCTAGTTTCCAGCACCATGCCGTCCTGCAGGGTCCAGGGCGCCCGCTTCATGGCCAATCACAAATGTGACAGTGTATATTCACACAAGTAGGGCTTACTGCAGTTACAGTTACAGGACGCTAGGCTTTCGCCACGCATAGTATTAAGGAAGGGCGATACTACCACAGAGTGGGTTCTCACGCCTACCATTTCCACCAAAATCCGCCACCACTGGGCTTACTGCATCTGCTATGGACCCATTCTACTGTGGAGTCACTATAGCCCTGTTGCATGCGGGCCTGTTGCTATAGCCCTGTTGCATGAGTGTATGGCTATACACTCTGTGCCCGGCCCAGTTGTCTGACAAACCTGCTATTTAACACAACCCTAAACCCTAATTTTAACTGTAACTCCTAAACCATAAACGCTGGTGTCCTGCCCACTGCCTGACCCACCTGGTCCCTAACACAATCCTAATCCTAAACCTGCTAAACCTAAACTCTAACCCTGAACTAGTGTCCTGCCCAGTCGTCTGATTCACCTGCTCCCTGACCCAACCCTAAAGCCTAACAATAACGTACTCCTAAACCCTAGACTAATGCCCTGCCCAGTCGTCTGATCCACCCTGCTCCCCAACCCAACCCTAAACCCTAAACCCTATCTTTAACCCTTGATCTTAAACCCTAAACTGGTGTCCTGCCCAGACGTCACACGCACCTGCTCCCACATTTGCTGCAGCTAACACCTGCAATGTCCATCCGACCTTGCATCAGCTCCAGGCACTCCTCCTGCCCTACTGTAAAGCTACCTGCAAAAGGACAGCAAGCCCTAGGGTTCTGTTTCTCTCTCAACCTACCTTGTTCAAGGTAACTTGCTAGGCAATGAGAGGATTTCGCTCTGTGCAGGCCAGCTAGAGGGACTATCTTACATGCAGGCAGGCTATTATATATTATATATTATTACATTTCATGATATGCCATAGCAATAAGTGCCATAGGCCCAATAATATATAATATATATTATATATTATATATTATATATGCCCCAGGCAGCCCTAGCGAGATTTTATGTTGGCTAGCACTAGAGCACTACAACCTAAACCTTATGACATAATGGGTATGGACGCAAAGTGACTAAACCCAAGAACTGAAGGTACGCAAAGCATGACAATTCGGGGGGATCCACCGTACCATTTGCATGTGGTTTCAGCACCTAAATGAGCAGATGCACATACTTTCACATACCTCCATTAACATTTTCAATCTCTCATAATTGTAGCCCTCTATCTTCGTATCTCGCTCAGAAACACACTAACAAACTGATTGGAGTCATATGGTCGGTGCTGCACGGCCTGAAAGCGGTGCATAGAGATCATATACTCAGGGAACCCAGGTCCTGCTATCTGGCCCCAAAAAGCCCACACGCTCAAAGGTGCTGCAAGGCCCTCCCAGTCCCTCCCCACCCTAAACTCTAACCCTAAAACCCTAAGCCTAAAACCCTTTTGCTAAGCTCCTGCTCACTTAGCACATACTACTTGAGTGACTGGACGCCCGGCGATACCCCTGCATAACATTAAGGGAAAGGCGGTACTAGCACACGTAGTGGGTTCCCCTCCTGCCCTTATAAGGCCACCACGCCTACCAGGGGTCGCACCGGTGATATCTTTCGTTATCCATTGCCCCATAGGCTTTGCAGATACTACCCCAGCTCACCTGGTACCATGTAGTCTACTACCAGTGCCCGAGGGTTTGAGGTTTTAATGGTCAGTGTTTGGGTCCCCTAAACCCGAACGTAACCACCAAACACCAGAGCTCACCTGGCACCAAGTGGTTCACTAGCAGTGCCCTCTCCACCCCATCCCCAGTGTCCCAGCAATGGCGGTTACAAAGCACATCGCGGTCTGTGGCAAGAACCTACAGCAAAACCCAAGCACTGTCAGGGCACAGGTCGCTGGAAATGTATGTCAACATCGCCTTGCTTATCACTTTGACAGAGTCTTGCCCCGATTGTCTGTCAATACTACCTTCTGCACTTTTTCGCACCTCACAAGCGTCCATATATCGGCGCCATGCAAATAGAACTGAAGCAATCACCTAACCCGACTGTAAACATTCTCAAACTCTCATACGTCAAGCAGGTAAAGGGATTGCTGGGGCAACGTTAATACAACTGGTTTGAGGTAGCGTCCGATAAGCTACTATGCCAATTCTCTCGCTAAAACATCTCTCCACTGCGGTCCTAAAAAAAAAGAGGGGGTTGCTGGGGCTTCAACACCGAGCATATCTCCATTAACGGCATGGCTGAGGCATGCACCATGTTGTGCATACTAGTAGATGCATCATCGAGTACCTACATGCAAACCAAAACGCATTGGAAGGGCATATCAGTACAAGGACCTCTCCTTCTCTGCGTAGCGTGCGCTCCCCCCCTCTCTCTCTCTCTTTCCTCTGTGGGCACGCAAGTAAGGACAACAACTAAAAAGCAGAGCTAGTGCTGGCAGCAGTCAGTGAAAACATAAACTTAATATATCAAAATAAAACATAAATATAATTATGATATAATATTATTTAATATAATAATACCACGATGAGGTCTCACCTGCCCACATGATCCCTTTGCAACACCAGGGTGTTGCGAAATGAACGTGCCGGTGGCGGGGTGGCTCGGCTGACTCGACAAGTGAGAGGCCGGAGGTGTAACTTTTCGGGGTGACCCGCCCATCATGGCACAGCACATGCATGCCCAATTTGCACGGCGGTTCTGGCTATGCATTTGTCTGATGATTTACTATGTTTTGCTCTCAAGGAGTGTATGGCCAATTCTGACTTGGTGAAAAGTTGCACATGGGCTGCTCTGAAAATGCACATTTTGAGGAGGCAAACGTGCGAATTTGGGCCTGAAAATTGCTGGAAAATGTGTATAAGTCCCTGGATGATGTGTGCTGGGACCCTTGCCCACCAGCTGCAAGTGGTTTGAAGGCAATCAGACAAGTGAGCTAGGACTTATGCTCCATCAACCATCCCAAAAGGGGCCAACTCTGAAGCGCAGGTAGCAGCCACCCAGCAAAGCAATGCCCATAGGGACCAGTGGGTGTTAACAAGCATGCAAGGGCCTGCACCAAGGATGGGCCCTGCCCTGAAGGGAGTGCCCTCTTTACTAGGACAGGAGCTGAAAGATGGGGTCGAGCCATAGGCTGAAGGTGCAAAAAAAGCACTTGTGAGAATGCTTAAACCCCAAGCACCCGACCTTGGCCCTGCAACAGCCGACCACACCAGTGCATTCATCACAGCCTGCACCACTGCACAGTATGTTTCCAGCACCATACTCCACATTGTCAAGACAGGCTGGAAAAAATTGCTGTGACAAGGGGGTCACGCCGAAAGCATTTGGTACAAAAGAGCCCTAGAATTGAGCAGCCTATCAGCATGCCTCAACCCCTCAGCATGTAATGATACAAGACTTGCCTCTGCTGCAGCCTTATCCCCTTGCCACTGCAATCCAGGGTTTAGGCACCACAGTGGGATGTAGCAAAACACCCAGGGTTTGGTTGGCACAGCAACTAGGTGAAGTGCACAGGTGCCCATATTGCACTCCAAACAAACATGTGCAAACAACACCCAAGCAGCCAGGCCCCCACATGCTGCTGTACTAGAGAGGGAGCCTCACCAAAGCCACCTGACTGCCACTCATGAGAATAAAGACTGGAACCATGGGAGCTAAGGTTAGCTGGCACATTCATTATGCAACACCCTGACTGCTGCTGGTTTTGGCCCTCTTGCCACTACACACCAGCAGCACCACGGGTGACTGATCCACATCACGGGTGGAAGATGGACAGACAGGACTCCTCAGCAGCTGCTGCAGCGATTGGGGCACTAGCTTCTGCTTAGGGGGTTTAGGGCACCCTATCATGCTGACATCAGCAGTGGTTGAAACTGCTGCTGCTGCTGCTGGTGCTGTTACCGATTCTGTCCCTGCTTGTTCTGTTACTGACGCTGCTGTTGCTGTTAGATCTGGTGATGGTGGTGGGGCTGTTGCCGATGCCCCTGCTGTAGGCACGGATGGTGCTGGTATTGCTCGTTGTAGTGCTGCTGCTGGTGGTGGTATTGATATATCCACAGCACTATGTACTGCTCCTGCTGCAGCAGCTGGTGATGTGGTCAAAGGTCCAGGAGCGGGAGAGGCCAAGCTTTGCCCTGATGCTATGGAAGGTGTAGTAGCGGCTGGAGTCGTCCCAACCACCATGCTGCCTCCTGCTGCAGCTTCCACTGCAGATGCAGGTTTAATGCTGAAGGTGGAAGAACCAGGCTCCGCTGCTGCTGCAGCTGCTGTTGCTGCTGCTGATGGCAAAGTGTTTGGGCCCCTGGAACATGGTATCTTGGTTGCAGCATTGGTCCCATGCGTATTGCTAGCGGCAGCTGAGCCTTTGCCGCCTGCTGCTGCGGCTGAGATGGGAAGCTCTTCTGACCATGATGCCGTTGCTGCTGCTGTTCTGGCTGCTAGCTGTGGTGCTGATGGTAAAGGAACCGAGGGAAGTAGGATTGGACCGGCTGCTGTCGTGGCGAAGGGTACAGTGAATCCCAGTGCAGGCAGATGTACTCGGGGGACACGGAAACAGGAGCTGCTAGCTGCTTGCGGGTTGCGGTCAGTGGTCGGAGTATCAACGTCCGGCTCTAAGAGTCGGAGGTAAGGCTCTGCGACTAGAAACTTGTCCAATAGGGTACAGGCTTGAGGGTTTGAGAGATAAGGCTTGATGTTGTACACAAACCGCTTGATGGCAACACCAAGCGACCTGTTGCAGGTAGCGCAGTGGATGTCTTCGAAATAGATTTGGAAACCAACGTGCCAGGCGCACTTGACGCCGTATTGCTTCTTAAATGAGGCGATTAAATTGGGGTCGAAGCAGTCGTGCTCGCAGTCTCCACAAGCCACGTTCTGGAGCTCTGTGCAGCAGAGTGCTCTACCACCCTCCAGCTCCACCTTCGTCACGTCCTTAAGCACTAGCTTGCGGTGTGCAATGTGGGTACCGCAAGCGGAGCAAGCGTAACAGCGCCACAGGAGCGGTTGTGAAAGGGACAGGAGGCCTTTGCTCACAAGGGAGCATGTTGCACGGCTCCTGAGATCGAGGAGGTCAACTACCCGAGCCTTCCAAGGCTCTGGGCAGTCTAGCAACATGCCTAACCAGCATGCACCATCAATGCCTCGCTGATGTGTTCACGACCCGGGTCCAATGCATGACAGAAATTCGTAGATCGACCCCAAAGCTGCAAATCCAATAAGATAAAAGATTTATATTGGCGTATAACCGTGGCATGTGGTGTCCAATTCCTGCGCAAACATTAATGCTTGAGAAGTTGAGAGGTAGAGGCACCGGTGTCACTCTACATACATATCACTCCGAAAGGCACCCGGCCGTTCAAACTCAACTTTAGGAGCAGGCGGCCGTTCCTGCTCCTCTCATCTGCAAAATGGCCTTGCAAGAACTCTGTGGTGGCTACTCCACAACATGCATGCGCCTACTTAGCGAACCCGTCACTCGCTGGACTCCTTGTCAAGGCCCATTCTAAGGACCTCTGGTTATACTACGCCGGGTGGCATCTGAAGCGGGAACGTGCTCCTTGGGCCAAATGCAGTAGCGGATGAACTTGAATGGTGGCTTTTGGGTGGCTAACAGCGGTCACAGCACATGATGGCTGCCAAGCCAGGCAAAGGACAGGGTGGGAAACTCCTGAAGCTGCTTCGATCAGTTGGTTTCAAAGATGAGCTTCCACCCAGCACTATATCCTGGCTGGACACCAACCCATACTTTCAGTGGTGCGCGAACAACCTCAGCGAGGAGAACTTTGTGGCCCCTGCAACACAAGCCAAGCATGATGAGATACAGCTTCTTGAGAAAGATCATCCACATCTACATGTCCAAGTTCGTGGATTGGCCAGCGCCATGGGACTGTCAGACTCAAGCAGCGATGCTGGCGATGAGCTATCTCTGGGAGAAGCGGACAATCCAGAGCAGCTGCGGGCAGCTTTTGAAGTAAGCCTGCTGATGAACATGTGCCCAAGCAATATCACTATCAACAACAGAAGCAGCCCATGAAGATCATGCATGCAAGCATCAGCAGCATCCCACTAGTCTGCTTACAGGAAGATAACTGCATGCTGCCAACCATTGGACCTCATGTCTAGGCATATGTTGTCATGCATGCCGAAGACAACCCGTATTCTGTTCCACCTCGCTGTACTTGTGACAGCTTGAGGTGCGGGGCCTATGGCACTTTATGCTATGGCATTTCATGAAATGTAATATTGCTGGCAACGTTGCCAGAGCGCACCAACATCACACCATAACCTACCCCATGCACGCCCATGTACAGCATTTGTCTGAACAGCAGCAGCACTGGCAGGCATCCAGCCATGCAGTACAATTTCCAAGGTGCACATGCACCTGCTCAATCACCATAAGCAGTATCAAGGAAGCCAGTCTCAGATCAAACCTTGTTCCTAAACCCATCTCACGCTTCTTGCTGCAGGAGAAGCAACAGTACCTGGAGATGCTTCAAGCTCAGGCCGCAACCTTAGCAGCGACTCGCCGCAAGTCAGAGAAAGGCATAAGTGCTAACCAGAGGAAGCAAGGCAACTTGGCGTGGGATGCTTCTCAGGGTGCTACAAGCCTCCAGGCAGCCAAGGCAAAGCTGCAGGTATGCTTCTGGCCATTCCACGCTTGCTCCCTCAATCCTCTTTTTCTCTTCTTTCCGCCCTGCCTTGTCCCTCCTCCCCCTCTCCTCCTCCCGCCCCCCTCTCCCCTCCCTCTCCCCCCCCCCCTCTCCCTCATCTTACCATCTTCTCCAGCTGGCAGAACTCCTTGAGATGCCTTGCTCTGACCATTGGCAGCAGAAGCTAGAAACAAGGCAGTGACAGAATCCCAGCCATGTTTCTCACTGCTCATAGCCCACACAGTCCTTATGCACATACTATTCAGATGCAGGTGATGTGCCAGCCTGGGCTCCATAGAGGCTTGCTTCTGTCCAGCTGCTGCAATGTTAGCAAGCCCATCTCAAACCCATCAGCAACAAGTACAAAGTTTGAATTTACACTTTCTACACAATGGTAGAGCAAACTGAGCATCAGCACAAGCCCATATGTGCCCCTTTCTGACAGATTCCGAACCAATGCCTTGCTCTGACCATTGGCAACAGAAGCTAGCACAAGGCATAAGAGATTGGCAAACGTTACAGCTGTATGTTTTACTTGTTATAGCTCACATAGCACTTATGGTGTATTTGAAGGCAGGTGGAGGGATCATCTACGGGACATCTCATAGGTTTGGGATGGTGATCTCAGTCATGTGCTCTTTGCTCTGTATGTGCCGTGCCATGAACATGAACCTGTCATGGACCCTGCGTCTTTTGCCTAGCCTGCACCCCTGCTTTTTGCCTGTACAACCTTCAAGGTGGAGGGCCAGGTACCTCTGGCTTCAGGGTCATGCACATGTCGGAAGCCCTTCCATGCAAAGCTCCTCCGTACTGACATTCTTACAGCACAAACGCTTTTGGTAATCCAGGCTCAAAGTGTTCTATGTATTCCATGTTGCTATTCCAGACATCTTGATTGTGAGTAGGGCACCGGACAGCTTCTGAACATGTATGAGAGGGCAGCTAAGCAGTTTCTGTCATGCTCGTGAGGTAGCGCTCTGAACCTGTGTGCATGCTCATGTCCTGTGTCTACAGCAAGCACAGGGAGAGCTAGATGCTGAGCTGCAGAAGCTGCATGCAGTGGTGGAGCAGCTTGGCAGGCTACTGCGGGAACAGAGCAGCAGCTGGCTGTTGCAGGCAGTTGACATGGAGGATTATGTGCTGAAGTCAGAAATGGAGCATGCCCAGTTTAAGAGGTGAGGCCAGGAAGTAGTAACATAGTTTAAAAAACTAATTGAAATGATAACAAAGGTAGCAGTTCATGGTAGGCACAGCAAGAGCAGCAGCACCGAGTCAAAAATCTGCATCTGAGCATGACAACCCTGACTACTGATTTTATTACATTTCATGATATGCCATAGCAAAAAGTGCCATAGGCCCCGCACCTCAAGCTGTCACAAAGAACAGCGAGGTCGATCGTCTTCAAGGAAGCCATGGCAAGGACAACAGCAGAGAAAGTTGTGCATCTGCACGATAGCATCAAAGACGAGACATGACAGCTGGCAAAGGGGGACATGTGCAGAAACAGACATGTTGCAAAAGAGGCATATGCTTGCTAGCAACAACATCTTTACATCTGCTTGCTCTCATGTTCTTTGAGGAGTACTAACTTCTAGCAGCATAGAATGGAACCTCATATTGACAGATGTGTTTCTCTCTCAGTTCAGCTGCCACCTCAGCTCCAGGCTGTAGAGATGGGTCCCCAGTTCCGGAAGCGGGCTGCTTTTGGGTAAGACATGTCATTATGGGGTTACAGGGGGCAGGGCGTCGCAAGATTCACATAGTAACATTTCGTTGATTCCCTATCCACCACGTGGCCATGCCCGGCTAGCCGCATGGCTGCATCTCCTATTGGAGTATTTAGATTTCAGGGGAGAGAACTGTGTGTTCTTGTGTAATTGTCGCACAGTCATTGTTCGAGCGCTTTCATGCAGCCTTCTTCTCCTGCTATGGTTTTGGCTGGAAATCCACACGCAGCAGCTTGATGTGCTGATACCTCTGTGTGTGTTCTTTTGCAGAGGCTTGACACTGCTCAATGCTGCAGCTGGTGTGCGCCAGCTTGACCCCTCTGGACCACCCTCCCCACTGCCCACGGGATACCCCCACGTCAACTATGAAACAGCTGTGCCAAGCTATGGGAGCTCAACACCCAGGGGCCTTCAGGGCTCTGCGCTGGGCACACCCAAAGGGGGACTGCGGAGCAGCAGCGGCTACCTCACACCAGGTTCCAGAGCTGCAGGTACGCATGCAGTGCAACTTTAATTGTATCAGAGATATCGGACTCGTCGGACTGGGCGAAGAAGGTGGGCTTGCATGCAAAGCAGCTTTGATTGCTGTTAACAGGGGTCATAGCTACCTCACAGCACGTTCAAAAGCTGCTACAGCAGGTATGTATGCAATCAAACTTTAATTGTTATGGACTTGTTGGACTTATCACAGGAATTGTGGATGCGAGCTTGCATGCAAGGCAGCTTTGACTGCCGTGGGCCCATAGTTGGGAGCCAAGTAGTTGGCTTCCTAAGGCATACAAAGCAGTAAAGGCCCGTTGAAGCACGACATCCTCTATGAAGATTATTGTTAAGCTGCAGGGGGCTATCTCCTGTGCCGCACCTAGATGATAATGTCCATTGTGACCGTGGAAATCACTAATGGAAATCCCTGATGGAATTATGTCAAACTGGAAAGGGATTGCAACTGCAAGGGACAGCACCTCAGACGCTTGAAGGCATCCCACCTGTGCACACTTGTGCCATCCCTCACATAGGGCATGGTGTGTTTTTATGGCATATACACAAAACACTGTGACCACGATTCATCTAATGAGATGTTTTGCCACTTTTCTGCTGCTGACTGTTTTTCCTTGTTTGTTTGTAACTGTGCAGGATGCGAGGGCCCTCTGGCAACCCCTACTGCCAAGGTGGCTGCTGCAGATGCCTTACGCCACAGAGACCAGGAGGAGCGGAATGAGGGCTTACTGCAGGAGATGTCACGGCAGCGCATCATGTTCAAGCTCGCGTTTTATGCAGCTGCAAAAGCCAAAGGGGAGCTCACAGCAATGGAGGGAAAGGTGGCTGCCCTAGAGGCTTTGCTGAAGGCAGACCAGGGGCAGCAAGTGAAGATCTCTGGGCAGGTACGTGATGTGGTCATGGGCCTGGTGGGGCTTTATAAAAAGTAAACCTGTATATTATAGGATTTAGGTTTGGGGTTTATCCTAAATTTTTAGGGGTTTGAATACTTTATCCTTATGAATTAGGCTAGGCTAGGCTTGTCGCCTGAGTATCTTAGAGGCTATTGCATGGCACTTACTGGTAGGGTCTTTAGAGTCAGCGGCAGCGCAAAAAAATCCCCTTGGTGTGCACGGCGTTGCATTTAGCCTCAGCTCGTTTGTGGGCAAGTCAATCGCCGGTTGTGTGGCTTTGCAAGGGTGATAAGGAGCCTTGTGTTGATGGCTTGGGTTAGTTCGGCCATTGGCATAGCTGGTCTTCCATTTTCCTTGATTGATAAAGCATGGAGAAGCTATAGATAAACATGACACGACTGTCTTGGATAAGAGTTCAGTGTGCTTCTGGATTGTTCATCCACACTGTACCACAGCCGACCAGTTAGGGACTTAGCGGGTGCCAAGGGGATGGAATCTAGATTACCTACAATGCCTGCTGCCCAAGCAGAATCAAAAAATCCAACCAGCAGCTCATGCCGCTTCCTTTTTTGGAGGGAGATGGTGAGGTTTCAAGCATGGGTTTTGGGAGGCGTTCCTGAGTGTAAGTGTTACCAGCAGCTTTCAAAAAAAACGATGGGATTTGCTCCTGTAGGAAGCCAAACTTGAGAGTGAGGTCCGGCAGCTGGAAACCACCCGAGCTGAGATGCTGCAAGGGAGCTTACTCCAGAAGTGTGCTGAGCTGGCACGGCTGCAGGACACAGACACCATCGAGGTATGGGGAATGTTGTGTCCAAGGCATGTAGCATGATCGCACAAGAGCAAGTAAGGCCTTCTGAGTTGGCAGCTCAAAAATTGGTTTGTATTGTTTTATCTGCCATTTGGCATAAAGCCTGACAAGGGCTTCAGAATGTAAGAAGTGCTGATTTTGGTATATGTAAAGAAGGCAAGGGCTCATGTCCTTGCCTGATGTATTGCGTCCCTGTATGAGATTGAGACCAGGTGTTAGAAGCGCTGGAGCATACACATCTATGGAGAAAGTGTACGGGGAAATGATCTTTTGTGTCAGCCCAAGAGCAGGGGCAGTCAAGGCGATCTGGCATGCAAGCATGCTGCATAGTGCCGTCCATCAGCCAGCCCTCAGTCCTCACTAGGCATTTGCAATATTGCATTCACTGCAGCTTCTGTGCACAAGCAGACCATGGGACAGCTACAGCTAACCCCCTGCAGCAAAACCACCTAGGACTGCCTTTCTTTGGCAATAGGCAGGCCACCCACTGCGAACAGTACGCAACAAAACATGTCCAACTGCTGCATGCTAATGATATGCCATAGCAAAAAGTGCCATAAGCCCCGCACCTCAAGCTGTCACAAAGAACGTGGAGGTGGAACAGAATACGGGTTGTCTTCTGCATGCGTGACAACATAGGCTTTTGCTTGTAGGGCGATTACAACAGGTCGCTGGAGAAGATGGAGATAAACGCCCATCGCAAGGAGGTCTTTGTACGGCATTTATTAGACGCCACTGCCCGACACCTCATGCTCCTCTTCCTACAAGACAAGCACACTGGCCAAGTCAACCAGCTGCAGGAGATGTTCAGCAGCTGCCGGCAGCTGCTCTCCGGCTTCACGGCAGCTTCCAGCCAGAGGCGCAGCACCTATGAGGCAGCTGCGCAAGCAGCACAGCAGCACCGGAGCAACATAGATGCAGGGGACACCCACTTGTTGCAGATGCTGCAGGCGCTACAGCCTAAGCTTGGGACCTTTGCTGGGGAGCTGCAGGAAGCTTTGGGGGCTGCAGACGCCCAGCAGGAGAAGGAGCAGCAGCGGCAGCTTCGGGCGTTCCTTGGGTTCTGTGGGGGAGGAGGGGAAGGTGGTGGGGGTGGTGTGAGGACTCCGAGGGGGACTATGGCAGCAGCAGGGGGGGCAACAGGTGCAAGGACACCACCTGGCAGGTATGTTGGACATCCCGTGTAGAGTTATTTGTGAGATGGGGAGCCTGATGCAAAACACTTTGTTACAAGGGGAGGCTGATGGTTACGGCTTTTTAATCTCTACTTGAAGTAGGGAGTGACATTACATCGCAGGAATTTGCTCAGCCCAGCTGGCCTTCGTGTGTATGATATGGTTATGGACATCTCCTGCGGGACCCTTTGTGAGAAGGGGAGGCTAGTGCAGAACAATTTGTATGGAAGGCACTGCGGGCACTACTGCAAGTAAACTGCTACTATCATTTTCTTAGTATGCACAGGGAATTCAAAATCATGAAGGGCAATGACGGGAGCACTATAAGTGTTATGATGGTGCTCTGTAGTCCCCTTTAGCATGCTGCTGCAACTTGCTTTTTCGGGAGCAGGCGGCAGCATTTTGAGTTGTAGGGGCAGCCTGGTGCTGGTCACTATCAGTGGTACAGCCTTCCTACTTTGATGTTCATACCAGTGCGGCAGAACCCTATGGGGACTTTGTCATAAGCACTTCTATTGGGTGTGTGCGCTTGTCGGATAATTGCACATGTCAAGATCAACCCTTAATGTGTTGCATGATCTGCCAGTCTGCCGCATAATCCTGTTTCTCTCACAGTGCCTGAAGATGTTGTTCTTCCTCGTTGTTCTGCTGCTGCAGCGCCCATACCCCCCGCTACACCACAGTACGGGAGCTGCTTTCTGCACTGGACAAGCTTGCCAGCGGATTACAGCAAGGCTACACCTCGTTAGACTCTCAGCTGTTCCATCAGATGCCACAGCTGCTAGAAGGAATAGAATCAGCTGCTCTCCGCCTGCATGCACTAGTATTCCCGTACCAGCCAGTCCGTCTCGGCCACAATGCAGCTGCTGATCTGGGGAAGTCGCAGGCATCCCTCAGGGCCAGCAGCAGCAGCAATGGGACAGTGGGGGATCTGGCAGGGGAATCAGAACATGGGAGGGTGCTGAACCCTGTGCTGACGCACCCAACTTTGTTGGAGGCTATGCGGGCTCTTGATCGACTCATCCATGAGGTAGCTGCGGCAGTCAACAGGCTCACGGAACAGCAGAACAACCACCTCAAGGTGATGGGACAGAACAAGAAGGAGCAAGAGCTGCAGCGGAATGTCATGACGATGTTCTTTACGGAACCGGAGAAGCTGCTGCAGAAGGTGGAGCAGCTGCGGGAGGAAGTGGAAGCTTTGGAGGTTGCTGGACCATAATGGGGTGAGGTGAACTTTTGGGAGGTGGTGGTTTCTTGAGCAATGGTGGATGCATGGATCAAGATACATCTTTGCAGCATTGGCCCATTGGGCAGGGGTGGGGGGAGTTGATGTTGGCACTAGGTAAAGATATGGATAGTCTTGGTTTGACCGGGCCTTGGGGGAAGTCTATGGCTGAGGCATAATCAATGGCTCTGTTTGGCAGTCTGTTCAGTGGGCTTTAGGGTCGCTTGGGCCTCAGCATATAAGTGTAGGAATGAGGTGGGGCAATTGCCGGCGGATGCGAAATGGGCGGATTAGCATGTGATAGGGTTGCCTGGTGGGAGTCTCCAGTGGCAAACATGCTGTTGGCTGCTGTTTCTGGCTGCTGCCGGAGCTTCCACAGTTACACTACATTATCTGCATGCAGGGTAATTGTATTCAGGGTCACACGAAAGTGACTGTGCTTGCAACACCTACAAGGTGTGCGCATGAAGCGCATAAGAAGAGACCGTACCTAGAGTACGAATTTATTGCAGGTCTGGGATTGGAGAGGACAGGGCTTCAATAGCCCCTTGAGCCTCCTGTTGGCTACATTCCAAACCGGAGCAGTTTGCAGTCACAAACCTAGTTGGGCTTTCTTAACTTGCGAATGGGGCTTGCAAGCTCTGCATGGCCTGCAGGATTTGGGCAATTGGCACTGAAGCAGTTCTGCATAAGCTCAAAGAGAGGAGGTACTAAAGTTCTAGAGTTCTCATCAAGCAGGCACGTCGATTGCCGGGCAAGAGACGTGTCCTGCTACTTGGTGCTGACTGGGGCATGGCTGGATTGCAAACCTGCTGATACGCTATTCCAGCGCAGTGTACATGCACAAGAATCAGTGTGGATTAGATTGTGCACCAAGCGACCTGCCGTCCCCTGCCACGCGGTCTCTACACATCTGTGCTGTAACGTGGTGCCGATATCGGTCGTTGCAACTCGGTAGTCTCTTCCTTCCATTACATGCGAGCATGTGCAAGGTCTAAGTTCACATGGCGAGGAAGCAGCTTCATGAGGTTGGGACTGCTTCGATGTATGATGTCTGGCCCTTCAGAACCGGACCTTGCGGCCACATCTCTGGGTATCAAGCCCTGGGACATCTCAGAAGGTCGTTGTAGAGCAGAGTTAATGTATATCGTTCATCAAACCGAATGTAGATGCATAACGCCCTGGCGCTCTTGCGTCTTCTCTGACGTTTGTTGAAGTCAGCACAGCACATGCATAGTATGCAAGGGCCCGTATGTGGTTCCTCCTAGTGGTAGACACTCAATTCTGCTCATTACTAAGCCTGGTGTTCGCCGTAGGAGTCAGTGACGCACATCCTGCACGCAAATTATCAATACTCCCAGTGAACGTCAGGAAGAAGTGCCGAACTCGTCCAGAAACTGTCACTACGAGCACGGGCGATCAGAGCAGTGACGGCCAGGCGGCCAGCTGCAGCTTGCACGTGCAGAATACTGGCTATAAATACCCGGGCGCTGACCTATGGCATCATTATTTGGTACAGAGTGCTATCTGACATGCTACCACAAGCTTTGCCGTGAACGACCCTCTCCGATCCCTACCTGAACAGGCAACTACACCAGGTCAAGACACAAGTCCTCAGCTTCGTACTTCCTAACAGCCCACATGTGCTCAATACCCTCCCCCTTGTTCTTACGTACTGGTTCTCTGCCTCCCTGCAATCCATGCCCGTTCTGCACCTTACTTCCAGCGTGCCGACTGATGTCATGTCTATTGTCTTACGCATGCGATATTGCGATGCATGCTGATGGAGATGTATTGTGCCATGGAGACGTGCAAAGGGAAGTCAGACACTGGGTTGCTGTCAAGGGTGTCACTCGGGTGTGTGGATTGATTCTGTCAGTGAGGTTGGCGCTTGGCGTTGTGAAGGCATGCTGGGTACTTCTGTGTGAGGCGCGTGTGTGGCGCCGAACTTGTGTTTGCTTACTCTTGTGACTGATAGGGATTTGGCTATGGGATTGTTGCAGTGTGAGAAGCCGATGATGTAAGATGTCAGATTGGCGCGGAAAATCACGAGGAGGGCAAAACGAGCCTCTGGCCGAGATCACTGGCTAGCGCAGAATTAGTTGGGTCCTAGAGGCCCGGATAACACAAGCTCCGTTTGTAGATGACGTTATTGTGTGGTCTGAGACGGCGGCAGATCACATTCGGGATGTGCAGCGGGTGTTGCAGTGTTTAGGGCAGGCAGGGTTGAGGTTCCACCCTGATAAGTCCATCTTCATGGCAGAGGGTGTGGAGTACTTGGGGCATGTGGTGGGGCCTAATGGACTGCATCCGGAAGCGGCCAGGGTAGCAGCTTTTAAGAAGATGCCGGTGCCTAAGAGCAAGGATGAGTTGAAGAGTCAGCTGGGCATGCTGGGCTTCTATCGCTGCTATCTTCCCAACTACAGCAAGATCGCGGAGCCGTTGCGTAAGATGCTGAAGAAGTTGTCTCCAGCAGTGCTGCAGTGGGATGAGGAAGGTATGGGGGCATATAAGGGCTTGGTGGAAGGGTTAACACAGGAGGGTTTAGCACTCAGGCGGGCGGATCCTGACTTACCTTTCGTGCTCCACACTGATTGGAGTACCAAGGGTTTGGGAGCAGTGCTGACTCAGCGGGATGCCGACGGCAGGGAGGGTATGATCGCTTGCATCAGCCGCAGCTTGAATACCCACGAGGCCCGGTATCCAGCCTGGAAGGGGGAGTTGCTTGGGGTTGTGTGGGCCATGAAGCATTTCCGGCCGTATCTCATTGGCCGGGAGTTTACAGTATGTACCGACCATCGTCCGCTGCTTTGGCTTATGACCGCCGAGGATCTTAGTGGGCAGCAGGAACGATGGGTCTTGAGTCTGCAGGACTTTTGCTATCAGGTGGAGCATAGGCCTGGACTGGAGAATATTGCAGACGTGCCTAGTCGGTTTCCAGCCAGCAGTACGGAAGACGGCAGTGGGGCTCGCTTGGATGAGGAAGGGGCAGTGCAGCGGATTGTTCCGAGGGTGAGGTTCAGCACAGAAGAGGCACGGCAGCAGGCGATCAAGGAGTTCCTCGAGGGCAGCTATGTAGCAGAGCCTGGGGTAGCAGCAGCTTTGCTCAGCCAGCCAGCCGAGAGCTGGAGTTTTGCTGTAGCAGAGGAGGCTGAGGCAGCATTTGGATTGCGGCAGTTGGTGTACTGCTGCAATGTTGCTGTTGCACAGCAGGTGGATGGTTGTCTTGTGGACCGGCAGCATTTAGAAGATTTGGAGGGTGCTAGTCTAGGGTGGCAAGGGTTTCAGCAGGAGGAAGGGTCACCAGGTATTAGGGCAGCTCAGCAGCAGCTGGCCAGATGGGCAGATCGCCAGGTGGATGGCGTTAGTCAGGGGGATCAGCAAGGGCAGACGTGTCAGCAGCTGGGGGGGCGGTTGGATCTTCGCCCTGTGGCTTCTAGCTTCTTTCCAGCTGCTCAGCAGGGTGTGGTTGTGGTGGAGCTTTTCGGGGGCCTTTGTGCCGGGTTAGAGGCGTGCTTGCGTAATGGTCTCCCTGTCCAGCACTACATTTATGCTGACAAGGACCCTGGGGTGCGCAACATTGCAGTTCATAGGGTTGCCAACCTTCTGGCTAAGTACCCTTCGCAGTTGCAGCAGGCAGCAATACACTCCATGTTTACGTTTTGGCCGCAAGATGTCACCTTACTCGACAGCAGCCACATTCAGCAGCTAGCACGTTTAGGGGGACAGGTCATGGTCTGGGCTGGCTGGGAATGCCAAGACCTGAGTCCTGCGGGCTCAGGCAAGGGTTTGGGGGGGCAGCACAGCTGTACTTTCTACAGTTTGCTGCATGTCCTTGTGTGGATGCAGCAGCAGTTGTGGCCACCACCAGCTTGGGTGGTGGAGAATACCTACATGCAGGCTCCTTGGCAGCGCTCAGCAGCAGTTTTAGCTGACTTCCAAACCATCGTCGGTCAGCTCGGTGAGCCGCTAGTGGTGGATGCAGCTCGGTTTGGTTCTCGGGCTCACAGGGTAAGGGACTACTGGACCAACTTGGCCAGTGTTAGTCTCTTGAACGGTGTCCAGCAGCGCATAGTCCGTGCTCCGGATATTACCGTGCAGCAGATCTTGGGTGCAGGACGGGTTGCTAATGGCGTCAGCGAGCCCTCTTTGCCTCCCTTCTATCCATGCAACATACCGGGGGAGGCTCGTGCAGCTCTGCCTACACTTGTGGCAACTCAGGGGTCTTATGCTTTTCGCGCTGGTGAGGCAGGGGCTATTTGGGATATAGTTAAGGGTGTTTGGGACGAGCCTAATGCAGAGGAGCGTGAGCAGGCTTTAGGGTATCCTGCTGGTGCTACAGCAGCTGTTGGTGCTTCTTCACAGCTCCGGCATCAGGTTACTGGGCGTTGCATGGATGCCAACACTTCTATGGTGCTGATGGCGATCTCCAACGCACTTTGGCAGCGCAGTCTTGGAGATGCTGCTGCCCCAGGGGGGGAGCTGGAGGAAAGGCAGCATGTGGCAGCAGCATCTTCGCTCTCAGCAGCAGCAGTTAGCTCTTCAGCAGCAACCACAGCAGTAGTTGGGAGTGCGGGCGATAGCAGGGAGGGACTACAGACAGACTGGGGATATAGGCAGTTTCTGGGACTGCAAGCAGTAGCGGCGGCAGTTCAGGTACAGGAGCAGCAGAGTAAGGAAACTTGGGAAGACCAGGCGGCACTGCAGTATATAAAAACGCAGGAGCATCCTGCTAGTCGCAGCAGGCAGGAACGCAGTAGGGTGAAGCATAGGGCTAGGATGTATGCGTGGAGGGATGAACAGTTATGGAGGAGAATGCCAGATGGTAGCATGAAGTCCGTGCCGAAGCCGGAAGCCAGGGCAGCGCTTATTCAGCAGCTGCATGAGCAAATGGGGCACTTTGGGGTTAAGAGGACAGCACATCTGCTGCTGTCAGGGCACTGGTGGCGCTCCTTGCACAATGACGTCGCAGAGCAGCTTAGCCAGTGTAAGGTGTGTGATAGGGTGCGCAGCAGCTTCAACAGCTTGCAGCCAACTCTTCAGCCGCTGCCTGTTGAACCTATGTTCTACAGGTGGGGGATGGATCTATGCGGGCCGTTCCCAGCAACAGCACGCGGGAACAAGTGGGTTTTTGTAGCAGTGGAGCATTTCTCCAAGCATGTGGAGCTGATTGCCATACCAGACAAGACAGCACCCTGCACAGCTGCAGCAGCTACAGAGATCCTCTGTAGATTTGCAGCCCCGGCAGAAATAGTGACGGATCGCGGGGGTGAGTGGGAAGGAGAATTTGAGGAGCTTCTCAGCAGCAGCTTCATTGATCAGAGGCTAACGAGTGCTTCTCATCCTCAGGCCAATGGCTTAGCAGAGCGCATTGTTCAGGTAGCCAAGCAGGGCCTGCGGAAGATGTGTGAGGCAAAAGGCACTCTGCAGTGGGATCTACAGCTACCATGGATTGCTTTTGGGTACCGCTGCAGCAAGCAGGCCAGCACAGGGTGCAGCCCGTATTTTCTGCTCTATGCTAGGGAACCGATCTTCCCGAGTGCCTTGCAGAAGGAGATGGCGCAGCCGATTGACTTTGATAGTCCGGAGGCAGCTTGGAACAGCATAGTGAAGAGGGCGAAGTTGCTGGAGGAGCGGATGCCGATAGCAGCAGCGAATCTGAAGGCAGCACAGCATCGTGACATCCTTAGGTACCAGCAGCTCCGCAGCGGGACATACTTGCCCAAGGTGCAGCAGTACAAGGCAGGCGACTTTGTCTACCTGCGGCAGGCTAAGCAGGGTAGCACGCTGGCTATCAAGGCCAGGGCAGAGATCTTGCGGGTGAAGCAGGTGAAGGATAGCGGGGTGTTGGTGGTGCAAGGGAAGTGCGGCAGGGAGGATACAGTGCATTGCAGTCAGGTGGCTCCTTGCCATCTGCCGGGGACAGACGCTAGTTTAGATCTGGCACTGCAGGGGGAAGATCAGGATGCGCAGTGTGAGGGATGCGGTTCAAAAGGGGATGGGGAACGGTTTATGTTCTGTGAGGGCTGCAACCAGGGGTGGCACTGCTACTGCTGTACGCCACCTATGGCTGAGGTTCCGGCTGGGGACTTCATCTGTCAGAAATGCCTGGCAGCAGGGGTGACGTCTGAGCAGCTTGCAGCAGGTCGACAGCAGTACGCAGAGCAACAGCAGCAGCAGCAGATTAAGCAGCCAGTGTTGTTTCCTTTGGCAGATCAGAGGCGCAGGGATGAGCGAGCGGCAGCTTTGCATGGGAGGTTGGTGGTCAAGGAGACAACAGCAGGGCCGTTGTGGGGCAGGGTTCAGTACAAGGGTGCTTTGAGCAGACCCAAGTACTTCAGCATCAGCTATGCTGATGGCAGTGAGGAGCAGGGGCTGACGCACTACAAGGTCAGCCAAGGCGTCAAGTATCAACTACAGCCAGAAGGTGCTAGGCCTCCAGCAAGGGTGAGAGTGCCTGAGGCTGTGGCTGTTCCAGTGCAGTAAGGATGGGGGGCAATCTTTGGGTTGGGTGAGATGGGTTTTTGTGCGGGGTTATCTGGGTGAGGTTTACAAAACTGGGGATACACCAAGGTTGTTGGTGGGGGTTCAAGGAAATGGGACAGATGCAGGTGACTGCTCTTAGCTACAGAGCAAAACCATGCAGTATCGTCAAGGTTTTCAATTGGCTGGCATGGCAGCGACCAGCATGAGTAAAAGGGATGTATGAATTATTTGATTTGGGTATTAAAAGAAAGGTGCTGGCGTTTGCGTTGCAGAAGCGTGATAGGCAGAGTGCAGTGGCTGAGGTTGAACCGATTGACTAGTGAGTATGTATTGTTTGACTAGATTTAGTATTGTTTGACTAGGGATATGGGATGTGTACTGCTTTGAATAGATTTATTGCATCAGCATATGTTCAACTGTGTACGGCCTGCAGAATGGGCCAGGGCTGAGACAGCATCATCTGTTACAAGCAGGGCTGGCAGGTGTAGGTGAAAACATGAGCAGATTGACGGCCGCAATTTTCTCTTTCGTTCATGCTGTGGGGTAGGCAGGCAGAGCTTGAAATTGCAGGCACTTCAGGTTCTGGACACACCATGCTTCGTTACTTACACTCACCACGGTGTGAACCCAAAGTCTGAACCCTAGTGTGTTGAACCCAATCGTGCAGCAAGGTCAATAGGCGTGACAGCTGTCGTGCTTATGCATCTCCGCTGTCTATCTGTCTCAACACTTCCCACCAGCGCCCCACTCAGTTCTCATGGTGCCAGTTGACAATATGCAATTGTATACTCTCCTGCTGCAGCACTTTACCTTACACGTTGTCCACTTGTTCCCACACCTGAGCAACTTCACAACCAAGAAAGCGCATACAGCTCATAATGTACATGCATAACATGGTAATGAACGTAGTGAACATGTCAGCTGTCATGGGTCCAACTCCAAGTATGCTGCGTTGTCAATTGGCAGTGCCCCAAAGCTCACAGGCGCAGCTTCCCGCAACTTCTGCACATACTGGCCCACAGGCAGGTACGGCAGCTCCACATGCAGCACCCCAGCAGTGCCATCCAACTGGACTGTTGACCCTTCGCCTGCCACGGCAAACGGAAGCTGAATGGACAGCGGCTGGCAGCCCGCAGCTTTCACAAACAGCTCCATGCCGGCGACTCTTACATCCACATCCCTGCTGCTCCATAGTAAGTTTCTAGTGCTGCTGCTGCTGTTAGTCCCAGGTGCTCCTGCTCCGGCTAGGCCCTTGCTTGGCAACTGCACATCCACCAAAACCGTCTCCACAGGTTTGCCAAAGTAGGATACAGCATGCTGCAATGAAGGCAGCTTGCTGCTGTTGCCGCCACTGCTACTGCCCCCTGCAGCTGCTGCCATCTGACCAGAGGTGCTTGCTGATGCCCCAGTTGCCGTTCGTGACTGCTGTGCTGCTGCTGCTGCTGCTGCTACACCCTTCTGCCTACCGCTACTACTGCTGAGTGGTGCACCAACTGCCGGTTGCTTTGAAGGTCGTAATGGAAAGCTGGGCTCGTCTGGGACGTCCCCTAAGTCAGTAACCAAGGACTTGGGCTCTTTCCTTATCCTTTGGCTGGCTATTGTGTCCCCCTTGTAGGTCATTTTAGGCAGCTTAAACTTCTGATCGAGGGTGACCTTGTGTTTGGACGTGACATGATCCATAGTGAGGTTGACAAGGAAGACTTTGAAGGAACGGTTCTGACTGGCAAGGGACAAGACGGCTGGGTTGACAATGCAGTCAATGGTCTTGCAAGGTTCTCCTGCATGATCAATAAAGGCAGTAGCAGAGTCTCAGCTTCACAAATACAGGGGTCCCCCACATCACTTCCTCAGCTGTGCTTCAACTTGCAGAGCACAAAGGCAAAGCAGGCACTCCATGGGTTCCATACATCACAATAATATGTCAGCAGCCTGCTCAAGCCTCGGTGAACTGCTTGTATTCAAGCTTGAATAGCATCCCCATTTGGTGTGATACATGCTACAAGACGACAATAGTCTGTAACATGTCTGCCCCATGTCTAGCTACTGTCACAATGCGAAGTCCAAAAGTACAAGACTGCTTGTAATTTGTGCCCTGCTGAAATTTAGAGGCAGGGGTGTGAGCAAGGGGCACCTCCTGCAGATCCTACCTTTCTTGTCTGTGTCTTCCCGAAGGTCGCCACATCCCATGGGGAGCCTTAGTGCCTCAAACTCCTGGTCTGCCAGCTCCTGCATATTCCCAACACGCTCTAGGGCCTGTGCTACATGATCTGGAAGAACCCCTGAGGACCAGCTGCTAGGCATGGGCACAGCTTTCGACTGACAGACATTGATGAACACCTTTCCACCATGCTCGTCGGCTGTCTTGATTACAAACCTGCAGCATTGCAGCGCGACCGCTCGTGTTGAGACAGTGCGTGGGATGCAGGCCAGGCTATGAAAGACAGGGATGCCGGATCATGAAAGCTGTTGCAGCCTGCTGCTTACCCAGGTGTTGGGACAACATCCTCGCTTTCAGCTTCGACCACTGGTTGGCCTTTCCGCTTCTTCACATTGTTCAACATGTCCTACGCAGTAAAGCCTCGGCGTTGAGATCTGACATCGGATTGAGGCTAGGTGCCGCTCCAAGGATCAGCCACCTGTAGGTCCTGAGGCATGTCCCCAAAGCGCTTGCCACTCTTTTCATAAGCTTCAAGGAGCTTAAGCAGTTCTTCGCTATCCAACCCTTCCATTGGATCGACGTTCTCCATCAGAGCGGTAGAACAGAGCACACAAGATGTCACCAGTAGGCGCGTGGTCTTTGTCGGAATAAGATGCTAGGACCCTGGTGGAATTAAGAATACTGGCCAAACATAGTCTGACTGCTTGAACACATGCTAGTACTGGAGACAACATTGGAAACAAGGTTCAGGGCGGCACCGGTCGGGTGTCTGAGTGTCACTTGACCTTTCTTTCAAATTAAATCAACAGTACACACGAGGAGAGCTGGGCCTCCCTTGTTTTTCCCTATTGACACCAAGTTGGAGTATTGGGACTGCATGTTCGATTCTCACAAATTGTTGAGTAGCTGACTCGTACATGCACTCGATAACTCGAGTGTCTGGCCAAAACACACCACCATCTAGATGATCGTTGAACTTGCAGTCGCTAGTAGACTGCTGTAATTCCCTGTACCCTTTCAGCTCCCTAAGTATGAACCGGAAGGTTTGTTCATTGTTTCTTCTGGCGACATGGCCGATGCCTCGCCCCTAGTGAAGAGCTGGTGCCTCTCTTATGCAGGGAGTTCCCAGATCTTCATCAAATGCTTCTAGACAGTCAGACAGTACTGATGGCCCTTCTCAGCCACTCAATCCAGTTGCAACGCGTGGGGGTGTGGCCTCAGCACGGACTCTGGAGGTAGGTCAGACCCAGAGTGCACCAGATGATTTTGTCCACGGCAACTTAATGTTCAGCAATAGTATCAGCCCTCACCCTTTTGACCTAACTGTCGTTCCTGTGCCGCAGACTGCACTCCCCGAGGACCTCTGCATGGTGAGTAAGGGAGTCAAGCAGGATGGTATGCCTAGGTGGAATGCGATCCTGTGTGCCGAGCTTTCAGGCAACAGCTGAACATATCATGCTGGCCGCAAGAATGTACGGAACTATCTCTTAGCCATTGCAAGTCCGCACATCTGGGAGATGGTTTTCATGGTTCCTGTGCTGCATTGGCTGCAGGAGCAAGTCCTTATGAAGCTCCAGCTACTGGACTATGAAAGAGACTTCTGCAGAAGAAAGTAGGTTCTTACGTTCCAACACAAAAGCAGAGGCATGGGCAGTTCTGTTCAGCAGGCATGCTTGCGAAGTTACTGTTGTCAGCTGCCAGCTCAAACGCAGTCAGGCTTTCTAATTCCAAAAGGGACAGCAGCAGCAGCAATGCAGGCTCTCAGCCATTAGAGCTAAACGATGAGTCAGTTTAAGCCTTTCACAGCAACAGCGACAGCAGCAGCAGACCATCTACGTCCAATAAGTGACAACAGCAGCAGCAGCAGCAAGGCAGCATGATCTCAGCCAAGGATTAAGACATGAGTTCTGGTCAGTATGGCTAGTCTTTCACAGCATCAGCAGCAGCAGCAGGAGCAATGCCACCTTTCAGGCCCCAGTATCGCATGCACAAACATGCATGCCTCCCTTTGCAATAAGCACACCATGCGATTCACCTGCTGAAACCCTTGCTCCCCTGCATGGAATGTGCATACAATCTTAACTGCCCCGATGCTTTCATGACCTTACCAATTTAGTGTAATTGTGCTCAGAACTACTGATGGCCAATGTAGAGTTTAAGACACAAATAAATTACCCACTTCATTCTTGCCTTTCTGTCATCTGCAGAAAGCCCTACCGGGCTGCCCTCACACCCATCTACTTTGCTTATCCGTTACCTAGCAGCAAAGGCAACGAGCAGTTCTTCTATATGACGTCACTGGTGCGTACTCATTTATTTGAAGTTGAGCCTCATCCATGATGGTTCTAACCCGAGCAGGTTGATGGTTACATGTTTGTTTATTGACCAATGGATGCAGTGCCTTGGAATTAGAATCAGCTTATGCTCCACGAAAAAGGGGCTAAGAAACCAGTCTTGAAGAGCCGGTTGGAGTAGCTCAAAGACCTGAGGGTTTAACGGTCTGGATACAGATGGTTACAGCACTGTGAGGGTGGGTGCCTTGTGATATGATTATCCCGCCTAGCAGATCTAGGGCGGCGCTGCCATGGCTATAGGATGTGCAGCTCAGCAAGAGTTCTTGACAGAGGTTTTGGTGTCTGTCAGCAGCAGTGTCAGCGCCAGGTCTGAAAAGGTTCTCTGTAGTCATATCTCAGAACAATACAGAGGCCCCCTTCGGAAAACCTCCAGCACTATTACATTTGTTTCCAGCACAGTAGGCAGCATGTCTCCTGTGTAAATAGGCTTGAAACCCTGCTGTTGCTTAATGTAAGCACTGAAGCCTCATCCTGTAGTTCCAGGTCTTTGTGGCTCACAACATGGCTTGCAATTGTGAAGAGATTTGTGCATACTTTTTGGCATGCTGCAGGCTGCGTGGTTGCTGCGCCTGTGTGGGGTATCAGCCCACAGCCCCAAGGAGTTGGATGATCCCAACACCACCATTGCCAACTTGCTGTCTGGCCTGAAAGCCCTAGGGTTTGCTCCCCCAAGCTATCCCCCTATAAAGCTTGCTGTGGGGTACGGACCTGAGGTGTGTGGCTTATTGGATGCGCTGGCAGACTTGGCACTGCAGACAAAAGGGTGGGCACCACAACCCTTGCTGCACATACAGACCAGGTGGGGGGGAGCGCAAATCAATAGAAACCATTATGTGATACTGTGTGGTGGTGATCAGGAGCCTCGTGTTGTTGGCCTGGGTACTTTTGACCAATGGCATGACTGGTCTTGCGTTTTGACTGGTAAGCCAGGTAAACTGTGGGTGAGCAATGGTACAAATCACAGAGCAATAAGGAGGGAGCCAGGGGTCTCACCAAGGGGCGAACATGGTGGAAAGTTCGTGCGCTACTGTTTGAGCGGCTCCTTGTGGTCTTTGGTACTACGGGCCGAGCAGAGGGGGCACAGGACCAATGAAGCACATACGGTACGAATTCTCCATGAGGTGCGTGTGGAGGTACCATGAGATGCCAGTTTTGCTTCTCAATAGAGGCAAATCCTCACCATTATGGTAGAAACATCATTTAGACTAATTCGACTCAAGTACGAGTCCCCAAATCCCCAGGTCCCCAAATCCCCCTGCTACTAGTGGAGATTCAAATCCGCCTGCTACTAATGGAGATGATAAAAAGTACCGGATCTGTTCATCTTGTTGCTGGTTGGTCCAGCTAGCAAGAAACTCAACCTGCAAACACTATAGATCCGCCTGCAGAGCAGAATCCCCTGCATGGTTGTCCAGTTGTGTGACCACTATGTGTTGTGTGCATCCAGTAACTACTTTCAAAGCCAGAGAAGCAATGCATCATGCATTGAATATCTGCACCTCGTCTGAACTCCTTGACTCATATGTTGTTGAAGGGCCCATACCTGCAGCACTGAGGGTGCCGGAGTTGTGGATGTTATATTGTCTCCGGCTCTCGTCCTTATAGGTCTCAGTCTCTCTTGCACCAAACATTAACAAACTCGTTGGAGTCATGTGGCGGGTGGTGCACGCTCTCAGGGCTGTGCAGTGACCTTTCTCATCTAATGATGTTTTGGTGTGCCATGCCTGCAGCACTGATGATGCTGGTATTGTGGATGATCCTGATGAGGACAGCACAGCTGATGTGGCAGCAGAGGTGAGGCTAAAAGACTGTGTATGAGTAATGTCAATGCCTGAGAGTTCCTCCAAACCATAGGAAAGATCCTTATAGCTCACCTTCCGCCTGTCACCGCAGGTGGTGACGTTTCGGCCGGTGTTGGAACAGTTTTCCTTCTCCTCTTCAGCCCCTGCAAGCAAGCGCCATTAGCGTGGACTTATCGGCCATCAGTAATGCAAGAGCGTTGAAGTAATATGCTATAAGCTGATGCAGCTGGCTACTTTTCCATTGTTGTTTGGTTATTGTAAAAGTGGCAGCAAGCCAGGTTACCTGGCACAAGCCAAAGACGTGGCAGCACTCATTGAGTGCACGGTCAAAGCAGCCAGTGCCATGAAGACATTGTTTGTTTTGTTTGTGCCAGGGTCAGGGCTTGGCACTGGATGACTCAGAAGAGCTCGGGGCCTACCACCTGGGTCCTTCATCCAGCATGACCCTGCCCTCATCAGTGGGAGCTGCAGCAGCTGGAGAGGCAGCGGCTGAGAAGCAGATGCTGCTGCCAACGGTGAGCCACATGCTTACTCGCTAGCACACTTGGCTGTGCCATGTTGAGGTCGGGACCTGCCTGCATACCAGAATTACCAGTAGCCCCAACACAATTACTGGGGATGTGTAGCTTCAAAAACTTATCATGTGCAATGATACGTAAATCTAATTGGTGGTGGCGTTTGTTTTGAGGTTGCAAACGGCTTTAGTCCCTTGTGTGCAAGCATTGCAGGTTGTCAAATGTGGTAGCAGAAGTGCCATAGGCCCCATACCTCAAGCTGTGGTGAATCAGAAAGGTGAAAGAACATGCAGTAGCCTTCGGTATGCAGCAATGTATAGATCACATCATATGCCCAGAGAAAAGGTGCAATATGTTCGGTATACAAGCATGATCTGCATTTTTCTTACTGCTTGGTCCACCCCTTTGCCAGGCGTGCACGCCGTGGCTTCTAGCCTCAGCTTGTTGTGTGGCTTCCTGGCTGTCATCAGGAGCCTTGTGTTTATTGCGCGGGTTTGCTTGGCCATTGGCATAGCTGGTCTTGCGTTTGATTGATCAAATCCATTATTGATTGATTGATTGATTGACCCATTTCCAGGTGGACCCCACCTTGTGGAAGCTGGAAGCCGAGCGGGTGGGTCCCCGCTTGCGGATCACTCTTCCTGCAGATGCCCGAGACTGGCAGCAGCACTTAGATGCCTCCCACAACCATGTAGCTACACTGGAGTCCCTTTGGCCTGCAGCTGAAGGGGCACTGGCCCGGCTGGTGGCTGAGGTGGGGGGCTCACTGGAGAAGCTGGACAGTCGGGAGGCGGCACTGAACAGTAGCTTCAGGCACATGCTGGGGCAGTACAAGGCGGCACGGGAGCAGCTGGGGCAGGCACAGCAGGAATACAACAGGTAGAGAGGGAGGGGATTGTGAGGATTTCAGACGTTCAAGCAGGCAGAGTGCCTTCTTGATCTGAGCAGATCTGACTTCGATTCAGTTTAGAACGCCAGCTTCTGAAGGGTGTTTCTGGATTTGCTGTCTTTTACTAGGCACCATCATGCCCGAACAGGCCCGACAAAGTCCTACTTAGGTAAATGCGTTACAGATCAAACGTGCTGTTCTAGTCACCAGTTTCATTAAATTTTATTCTATTATTGGACGCTTTTCTCCAACTGTCATCAGGCAATACAGCAGGGAATGCCCGGCAGAACGTAGAGACTGAAGCTTATGATCCTGCAATAATTGTTGGCTTCTCAGATCCATTCTGTCATATGCATGCGAGGCTGGAGTTTTGCAGCACGGTAAGATCAATTGTTTCTGCAGACCATACCAACCACAAAACAGCTTTTCAGACCCCAATTTGACGATAAACCCTGCAAGCACACCTCTCACCAAGGCTGTCAAATTCGTTTATAATGATGTTCATGTAGACTGCGCAGTCGCTCACCAACGTTCCACTATATAGGACATTTATTTGCTGCATGCTGCAGGGGTACTGAGCGCATCAGTGATCGCAACAATGAGCTCCACCGGCTTGGCTCTGCTCTTGAGGAAGCCAAGGCGCAGCTAGACAGCCGTGGCAGCAGCTTAGCAGATGCCTCACCCTTGGTGCGTATCAAAGCAGCCATCAGCAGTCTTAAGGAAGAGCTGGGAGCCATGGAGGTGCGGATAGGAGTGGTGGCACACAGCCTGCTGTCTCTCAGTCTGAGGGATAAGCAGGCGGCAATGCGGGATGTGGCAGCAGCAGCAGC
This sequence comes from Pseudopediastrum boryanum, assembly GCA_963556185.1. Classification (NCBI taxonomy): domain Eukaryota; kingdom Viridiplantae; phylum Chlorophyta; class Chlorophyceae; order Sphaeropleales; family Hydrodictyaceae; genus Pseudopediastrum; species Pseudopediastrum boryanum. The sequence continues at coordinate 1,272,474 of OY744506.1, forward strand.
GGGGGTGGGGAGTGCACGGTCTGGGAAAAGCGCGGGGCGGCAGAGACCGGGGGTGAAGGCAGGCAGGCTATGAAGGCTGGTGCACACTGGAGCAGTCATAGATGCATCAGAGCTGGGAGCCATTGAGGTGTGGATAGGGGTGGTGGCGCACAGCCTGCTGTGTTTTGGTCTGAGCGATAAGCAGGCGGCCGTGCGGGATGTGGCAGCAGCCGCAGTAGTGGTGAGGAGAAGTGCTGGGTCGCAGAAACAAGGGGAGAAGGCAGGCTCTCACAGGCAGTGGCAGCAAAGCAGCAGGGCTAGGGAGTGTGGGGCAACCATTAGCAGTTCAAGAGAGGAGCTGGGTCTCAGTCTCAATGTAAGGACTAGCACGTGGCCATGGGGTTCAGGTGGTGTCAGCTGCCTGGAGGATAGAAGTCAAGACTAGGGACCTCGTTGTACTTTGTGACAGCTTGAGGTGCGGGGCCTATGGCACTTTTTGCTATGGCACATCATGAAATGTAATACTAGGGAAGCTGCATGGCCTATGGTGCGGGGCCTATGGACCTGTTTGATGTTATGAAATGTAAATATAATTATGATAGGGGAAGCTGCATGAAAGCACGTCACCTCAACTGAGCTCTATTCTGGGTGGTCAGATATTATTATTACATTTCATGATATGCCATAGCAATAAGTGCCATAGGCCCATGGTGGTCAGATACTGACCCGCAACATTGGACATAATTCTGTCTCATGTGTGTGTGTGTGAATCTTACATTGGCAAACCCATCGGCACGCGTGCGGTGCCACAGTTCACCACAGGGGTGGCAAAGCCACTAACACAGATAGAACCAGGAAAAAACTGAACACCATCCACCAGTTGAACTCCATGATCATGCATGTCCAAGCAGATACAATGATGTAGAATACTGGCCCTGGAAGAGTGCACACACAATTTAATTTTTTAATTTTTTTGGTTTTTTGATTTTTTGGGTTTACCCCCAGCAAACAAACAGCAACGCAACAGCATATATACCAGAACTTTGCATACAATTTATGCCAAAAACATTCTCACCCAGATGTGGAGAATCACTGAGCAGCAGCAGTTCCAGAACTAACATAGACTATGAACCAATGCCCAGTAACCGGTCCCCAGTAACACGTAAGTCATGTGACGAGCATGGGTTATGGCAGGCAGGCTCTCCGGACGTCTCATGTTACAAGCAGGGCAGGGGCTATGGCAGGCAGGCTCTTCGAAGGGCTTGGTCTGCAAGCATCCGCCAGCAGGGTAGATCATTACTGTGCGTGGGGCAGTAATTATGCGTGTCTTGCTGCTGGACGGAGAGTAAGGGGACATGAGCCACATGTGCTTGACTAGATGGCTTGCATCATTGTTGAGCCGGTGAGGAGATGAGACTGGAATGCACATTAAATTGAAGTGCTGCCATGTATGTTGGTGAAGAATTCAAATTCAAACCTGGCAAGCTGGCCTTGGTTGGCTCATCTGACAGAGGGTCAATATACAGTCTCCGCAGCAACCTGGGGCAGCTGGCAAGTGTATGTATGGCAAGTCGGTGTAGCTATGAGCTGGTCCAATGACATGGATTGGCAAGGGATAGCCAGTCAGTTAGTCCTTGTCGAGAAACCCTAGAAACAAGAATCATATGGCCTCCTGGTTCTAACCTCTCCCATCTGATGTGTTTCTGTAGACTTGTCATGTAGGCTTGGGTTATCGACTGGAGCCTGCATTTCAGTAAGACATTCAGCCGTCTGTTATCTGCAGCCAATGCGCCAGTTTCTGCAGCCTGGGTATCCTAGGATGCCGGAGTCAGTACCTTGAGTGAGTGCCGTAGTGATGTCACCGCAGGAAGCTGACGGGTTGGTCGGGGCTGATCTGGGATGGACAGTATATATGCTGGCTTCAGGCTCATCCCCTGTGACACATACGTTAGGGGACAGTTTAATGACTGAAGCAAAGCGGGCAAGATCCTTGCTGGCACGTACATAGGGTACTAGTCTACTCTCGGCCCCATCCTGCTTCAATTTGTTTAGTGCTGATGGCTAGCCTTGGCGACAAAGCATCTGCCGAGGGGGGAACGTTTCTAAAACGCCTCGAAGAAGATGCTGACGTGCAGCTGCAATTGGACGATGCAGTGCTACCAGGCCATTGGCAGGTGCTAAGCATGTGGTCAGATGTGCTTCGCGAAGCCGTTAAGCTTGCCTTCCTGTCACCGGAATCCAGTAGTGGCAAAGGACACATGATACTATTGCCAGGGACTCGCAGCAAGGACTGGCTCAAGGTAGCAGCCTTCATGTACCCTAATGAGCCCCATGTCGTAAGCTGGGACAACTTGGAGGCTCTGCTCGAGCTGGGTGACAAGTACGAGATGCCCCAAGTCCTGGGCGCAGTAAGCTCCTTCATCTGCAGTCAGGCACAGGCAGAAAAGGGACCGTGCCAGGACTCAGGGCGTGCTTGGAAGTCCCTGCAGCTTGCAGATCAGTTCGGGAAGCTTGTCAAGCTTGCATTGGCAGGATCACTAAGAACCACCGGGGGAGCTGCACGCCAGAGAACATGAGCAGGTTGAGCCCAGCAGGCTTGCAGAGCCTCGCCCTACAGCTGGTTCAGCTCCTTGAAGCAACTCCTGAGGCAATTCCTGAGGCACCTCCTGGCCAAAAGATCTGCACCACTGGCTGTACAATATGCTACGTGGACCTCTTGGAGCCAACCAGAAAGATGAAGGGAGTCGGGCTCACCATGGTGGTACGTTTCATAGGTGCTTTCGCTGCTCTAACTACCTTGCAATTATTGGGGGGTGGCATGTCCTTTGCAGAGCGTGCGGGTTATGCTTGCTTAGCCACCTTCAGCGCCGTCCTCTCATCAAGTTACGATGTATCGCCAATGGTGCCGCGTTCATGGTATTAACCCCGCAGTAACTACCATGGGCCCAGTTTTACTTCTGACTTTATGAGATCCACATGCATGTCATGATGTTACAACCGGACGTCATGACTGGGACCCGAAGGGGGGATAATTCCTACAGCACATGCTCACAGTTGAAGAACAAACCACCTGTGCCTATCATGGCACCACCTCTACTTGAAGTGAGCTTGTACTCCGAGCCCTAGATTATACTGTGTCACAGGCCAAAGACAGCTTGCGTTGTCATAAGTAACCGCCGTCTTGGGGTTCTGGTTACAAGTGTCGTTGGAGGTCCAGTGTCTGTCTTGTGAGTGATGTTTCAGAGACCGACAATAGCAATTGCTGTGGAAGGGACGGCTAGTGCTCCTCATTGTAGTAATTGCAACAGTAACGTTGTCTTAGCAGTAGTACTGGTAGAGACACATATGGGCTTGATTCGGGTGCACATCAGTTGTGTTGTGCTGTGTCTGAGGCACAGCCAGGGACAGCATTGGATTATGTGGCTTGTGTGATGTGGCAATTTGACTCTGTATTGCGGAGTACTGCTTGCGTAAACCCACAATGCATGTTAGCATGTGCCGTGTCTGTCATGTGCTTCTGTTAGTGATGTGTACTGTTTTGTGTAATCATCTGCTGCATTGTATGTCTCGTTCTGTGAGCTTCTTCGATCAGTTGTTGTCGTCTCTAAGGAGAGTTAGACCCGGAGGGTTTAGTGCATGCAGGCCAACAGTCTCCTGGTTTGGGCTTTGTCCTTCTGGGTTTGGCTCTCTGTGTGTTGGTCTTGTGGGTGTGCATTCTGTGTTGTAGGGCTTCCTGGGCCTGTTTGGGCCGGGTTGGGTTTGATGTGTGGGTTGATTATTTTGTGTTCTGTTTGTCTTTGCGCCCTCGACGTTATTGATCTGGCTTTGGCTTGTTACATACAGGGCCCTGAGCATTATTCTTGGCTGGTACAATCAAATATCTTGGGGTCATTGTTGCTTATCTCCAGGATAGATTCAGACACACCTCCACCTGACTACTGGCTGTGTGAAAGGGGATGAGAGTTGATTTCGGTGTTTGCTGAATGCGGCACTGCCGTGAGTAAGCCGTGAGGCCCACAATGCACATTGTTGTGGCATACCAGTATACAGCTGCTTCCTTGGGGCTTTGCCGGGCGTTGTTTTGCTGTGTAATCTGCTGCATTTGATTACGCTGCTGCTTCTACTGAGCATGGCCCATGGGCGCTCAGAACATGCACATGTGAGGGGGTTTCTGGATGTTTACAGCAATAGACGGGGTGTTTTGCCATTCTGTTGTGAGTCATTTGCTGCTGCTGCCATACACCTACATTGCCCTTTGGCTCCGCTGCTGCAGTGGTTGTAAGGATACAGATAGTCCTTCCTGCATGCCACACCTGTTGAGAGAGAGAGAGAGAACTACGCAGAAGAGGGGGGAAAGACTCACCTGTTGATATGAGAGAGAGAGAGAGAGAACTACGCAGAAAATGGGGGAAGTCCCTGTTGATACGATGCTTTGTATGGTTGGCTTGGGGTTCAGGCTCTTCGTTCTGGGGTTTTGTGCCACCCATGTGCCTCTCGGTTACACTTGAGTTGCGGCCGCTGCATGTATGTCGTGCGGTCTCTCGTGTTTACTTCTTGGGGCATTTGCTCCAAACAGTTACTTTGCCGCTCTCTCATACCTTTAGGTTCTCTATAAGGAGAGACATAGGGTTCGAAGTACATGTGCATGTGCATTAAGTGTTCTAACCCAGATTCTCATGTATAATGTAAAGTACAGCCAGGGATGGGTCTACGTCTGGACTAGGGAGCCTAGCTCTAGAGGAGGCCACTAAGCAGAATCCTTACAGCTTGTAAAGAAACCTTTCAGAACCATATCCCAGCTGCTGTGTCATGTTTTGGGGGAGCATATCCCAGCTGGTGTGTCATGCCCGGTATTAAGCTCTGTTTCCGCCAGTAGTCTCCAATACTAGCAAACTAACTGGTTACGAGTAAGTAAGAAGTTGCACCACCTATGTCTGGTGGTGGTGCTACCTCCAAGAAGAAAGGCGCCCTGAGTTATGGATTGCAGTAGTTCTGTGACACCAGCCAGTAGTCCAAAGCTTTTACAGTAAGTAGGTTGGAGCTAATTATGTAAGTGCAGACTTCATTCTTACTATCAATGTTTGATATATCTAACATGAATGTTGAATAAAGGAATGATACGAGAAAGTTACTTGAGGTGAAGTGCTGCCTGACTGAGGCACAGCTAATAGTGGACAGCAGAAGTAAGAAAAGCCATAAGCAGCACTCAGAACTACTGCATGTGCATGTATGGGGTTATGGGAGGAATCTTAGAGAGCTGTATTTATGCCAGATCGAAGGTGTTCTGCCAGCTATCTGATCTCAAGTGGCACCTGCAAGTTCTACTGCATGTTACTTACATGGCGCTGTTGCGGTCCCACGACACCCACATAAACCTCATCGAACTTTGGCGTGCAAGCTTATGTTTATATGTCTAACATGCATGGTGAATGAAGAGATGAGATTGGAAGCTTATCAATGGTGTACTCTTCACCACTGGCTGCAGGAGTTTGGCCGCTAACATTGGAAGAGCATGCATGTGCTGCTGTTGTCAATAGCAGATTCTTTGCTTACCCCTGACTTTGCAATTAAAGGTCCCGCTGTCTTTTGGCACGTCCCAGCTGCCCATGCTTGCATCGCTGTGAAGATCTCGTTGGTCTGCCCACCCTTCTTCTGCTTTGGCCCCTACCCACACCTCACCCGGTGCCCTCAGACTGCATGATCTTCTGCACTGCAATTCATGCGTCCCCATATCCCTCACTGAATTTGTGCAAGCGCCTTCCGAGACTTTTATAGCTTCGAGAGGACACAAGCTCAGGACGCCCAAAGGCCGGGTTCATCAGCACAAACACCCGACTTCGGAAGGGTGCAGGCGACAAAATGATTAAAATGTTCAGGAAAAGTGGACAAGGGTTTGGCTGGAGCTACGCAAGACGCATACACCCTTAGCAGCACGATGCTTTCTGTCAGGCGAGGCATGTGACTTATTGGTCGAACCTCCAAAGCAACAAGCCAAGGTCATGCAGGATCACTGCCCTACTCCTGTATATACAGTAACAGGCTTAACACCGGCAACAACTCATTTGCGAATGAGGCCGGTGTCAGCCTTGGCAGTACAAGTGAATTGGGTGAGTACAAACCGAGCCAGACGGGCATATTCTCTGGATTCAACCCCCGTCCGGGAAGGACTCGCATAGCTCCTCGGCTGGCACGCATCACAAGTACCACAGGGGCGCATGTAACCAGTCTGCTCTCGGCCCCACCCTACTCTCTGTCTGTACGAGACAAAGCATCTGACAAGCGGGACACCCTTCTAAAATGCCTAGAAGCAGATTCTGATGTGCAGCTGCAGTTCGAAGATGCAGTGCTACCAGGCCATTCGCTGATACTCAGCATGTGGTCAGATGTGCGTCGCGAAGCTGTCAAGCTTGCCTTTCTTTCACCAGAATCAAGTAGTGGCAAAAGGCCCATCATACCATTGCCAGGGACTCGCAGCAAGGACTGGCTCAAGGTAGCAGCCTTCATGTACCCTAATGAGCCCCACGTTGTAACCTGGGACAACTTGGAGGCTTTGCTTGAGCTGGGTGACAAGCACGAGATGCCTGCCCTCCTGAAGTACGCGTCGGGCTTCTTTGATCAGCATGCAATGGAGGTATCTGCGGACCGCACCAGTCCGAAGTCATGCTTCAAGTGGCTACCCTTGCTGGAGAAGACTGAGTGCAAAGATGAGATCGTGGTCAAGTGCATGACAGCTGTTGCAGGGCCTCAGCAGCAGTTCAGTTCAGAGCAGCTCGAGGCTCTGCTGGTGCTGGGTCAAGAGCTTTGTTTGCCTCAAGTCCTGGGCGCAGCAAGCTCCTTCATCTGCAGTCAGGCACAGGCAGAAAGGGGACCGTGCCAGGACTCAGGGAATGCTTGGAACTTCCTGCAGCTTGCAGACCAGTTCGGCCTAAAGGAAGCTTGCCAAGCTTGCATTAGCAGGATCACTAAGAACCACCGGGGGAGCTGCACGCCAGAGAACATGAGCAGGTTCAGCCCAGCAGGCTTGCAGAGCCTCGCTCTGCAGCTGGTTCAGCCCCCTGAGGCACCTCGTGGCCAACAGGGCTGCACCACTTGCTTGGCATCAATGAAGTCAATGCCATTGCTTCGAAAGCAAATGGAATTTGCAGGGTTTGGGACCGTGTGTATATTCATGGTGGTATTTTGGCTAGGTAAACGGGCTGCTGTAATTGCCTCTGGGGCTGACAGGTCCATTTTGGGGGACTTTGTTTGTGCTTCTGGCTTTTCCTTCATCGTGTCCTTCCTATTCTCAACCCTGGCATTTTTTCACTTTGTTGATTTGGCCAGTCGGGGAGAGTTTATATGAAGAGAGGGTGATGGGATTGTCAGAACCCTGAAGGGGGGTGCATGGGAAGAACAGCCTAGGCGGAAGAGGTAAAATGAAGTGCTTCATGGCTACAGTTTTGGGCATAGGCACAGGTTGGTCAAGTTTGGAAGTGGTTTGATGTCGCGGATGTGCCATCTACTGAGCCGGCTTGTAGCCATGTGTTAGAAGTGGTCATGGATGATGTGCGGGTTCGCTGGCAGATCGTCTGGGATGTATATGTACACTGACTGGTAGTGGGCCTAACTATGTATTAAGTAAGGGCCTACACCCTTAACGTATGCGAAAAAGTTCTCCCCCTTTTTCTGCATAGATAGCTCTTTCTCTCTCTCTCTGAACTTTCGCAATGCATGCAACCAGCCCAATGCTTTGAAGCAGTTTCGACTTCGTTCTTCTGCCTAGGTCCAGGCTCTGGCAGCTTCTCTGCGTAAGGACTGTGATCATGTAGGAGGATTGCATGGTACCAATCGGCTTCTAAATATGGCTGCACATGTGTCCATGTATGGTGCGACTGTGTTGTCACTTTCTGTCCGAACTTGGAAATACAAAGCGGATGGTGTGCTTACTAGGGCGTTTAGTACACACCCGCTATGTGTTCTGTTAGATACCGTAGTAGGCCGCGCGAGTGAATGGGCACCTCCAATGGTGCTGACCCTAGACGTGCAAGGTCTAAGCTCAGCTGCTGTCATCATTCCATTGCTTTATTTGAATTGTACGGGTTGCATCAAGCTTATGTGTGTGTGAATCTTACATTGGCAAACCCATCGGCACGCGTGCGGTGCCACAGTTCACCACAGGGGTGGCAAAGCCACTAACACAAATAGAACCAGGAAAAACTGAACACCATCCACCAGTTTGAACTCCATGATCATGCATGTCCAAGCAGATACAATGATGCAGAATACTGGCCCTGGAAAAGTGCACACACAATTTTATTTTTTGATTTAAGCTTAATTAAGTTACTGTGTATCGATCCTTAGGCAATCAAAAGAACTAATTCAACTCAATCACCTGACCGAAGACATTCAGCCACGCACATGCTTGAGTAGTTACTCAAGTTGAGTATCTATTACACGATGCTGTGCAGGGCTGTGTAGTGGTCTCTCTTAACAAATATGAATGGTGCCATCAAAACAGGAGGCTGGGTTGTATCCAGGATATGAACGCGCCACATATGACAATCTTGCCACTTGCAGCACGATCGGTTCTACCTCCTCTGTGCAGCTGTTGTCCAGAATGACACTCAATATATGTTCCCGCCCTCTGTTCCATCCATCCTTCTCAAAACAACACAAAACAGCCCACCCCACTAAGAAACTGGTTGGTGTCATGCTTGGGTGCTGCACGGCCCAGAAGGCTGTGCAGTGGTCTCTCTCATAAAACCACCCATGGACGGAATCGGAGTCAGAGGGTTTAGGTGTGCAACATCCTCTACCGTCAAACAACACTACTCACTACGCCACAGCAGCATCTGAGCCACTGCTGCTACCCATAGCTCCCGTAATGAACGGAATCTTGCTCATCACCACCTGCCCTCCCACCGTAGCTCCCACAAAGTGTGTTGGCGTCGTAAAGAACTCCGTCAGCTGCCCCCGGGTGTCAGCCATCACCCCCCTCCACGTATCCCTCCCCGCATCTGGCCCTACCATCAGCACCACAGCAGACGACCGTGCATCATCCGGCCGAATGGTAACATCAGCATCCCCTTGGACCATCCCGTCCCGCATTACTAGCTGCGGTGGCCCTGATGTGTGCCCACCGCTGCTTCCTGAAGCTCCCCTGCTGCCAGCCCCATCCTCTAGCCCCGCTTCCATTCCCAGTGCAGCTGAAGTAGTAGCCGTGCCATTACCACTGCCTGCACTTCCCCCGGTGGGTAGTCCTTCTGCCGCCGCCACTGACCCTGCCGCCCCGGGCCGTTGTGACCGTGCTGTAATACGGAACGTCCCAAATGGTATCTCCAGCGAAGCTGGTCCGCTGCTGTTCATAGCTCCTCCCTTCCCGCTGCTGCCACTGCTGCTGCTGCCTGCAGTATCTCCATGACTCGAGTCCTCTGCGACACCAATGCCGTCCTGCCCCTGTGAGCGCTCCCTGTTAGGATGCGAGGGTCCCCACCAGAGCCCCTCTGTGGTGTCTGAGGGTTTAGCTGGCAGGTTCCAAGCATACATGGAGCACGAAGGGGGGCTACCAGAGCTCCCTTTGATAGCTGCCACCAGCAGCATGCCCTGGGTGATGTGGAGTAGTGGTAGGGATAGCATGTCGTGCAGAGAGTAGGGGGATGTCAACCTGGAAAGGACAAAACCTATGATCAGCAACTTCCCTTGCAGAGTAACTCTTATGGTGTTAGCAAACAGGCTAATGAGAGTGGGGTAGGGATAGGGATAGCATATTATGCAGTGAGTAGAAAAAGGCCAGCTCAAAAAGGAGAACAGCTAAGGTCAACATCTTCTCACTTGCTATTGCTACTGACAAATGTCGATATGGCCCTGTTCAAGCTGACACAGAAACATCGCTAGGAATACCCCTGTCATGCAGGCACCCTGCAGTACTCATCCAAGGCACATGCTTTGTCAACTGTCAGCGCTCCACGACAGAAAAGGCTCTCTCCCAGTCTGAGCAAAACAATCAAATCAATCCATCAATCAAAACGCAAGACAACTATGCCAAACATATCACAATGCACTCACAGACCCCAGCTGCACGATTCCTTGAGCTGCGTCACCTCTTCGTATCCCCCCAACACATGCAAATGAAGCCCCCACTTTATAAGGCAGTATAAAACAGCCATTCTGTGGCTGAGGAGCTTAAGCACACCCAGTGGGTTGACATGAGGCACGTGCATTGCGATATGCCCATTCTCTATCCCACACCACATGCCGATCAAGCACCATCTGTACAGTACATAAGAAACATCCTATGACTACTAAGCTTAAGAAACTCACTGGGGTGATATGAGGCGTGTGCACTGCCATGTGTCCACCTGCCACAGCGTGACCACCACTGTGTAAGCCCTCTCTGCTTGACCAGGGCGGATGGAGCGACCCATTAGTGAAGACCCTGCCAGCAGCAAGCCATCCTGCAGAGAAAGATACAATAAACACACCTGATCAACATTCCTGGCGAATCACAGCAAAAGTACTTGCAGGCATGCATGATCATTGTGGCTAAAACGCACAGGGCCTACATCTTTGCGGGTGCTGAAGGAACCTCTAACACAAAAAACGTCTCCTTTCCCAGCTGCCCCACACAAATTTAGCACCCCCGAGTTTAAGGCATCAGGTCCTTACCTGCAACATCAAAACAGGAGCTGCCCCAAAGACCACACAGAGCCTACAACCTTATGGGCCCATGTAGAACCTCCAATACAAACACACAATTTTCCCCTCCTCCCACCCCCCCCCCCCGCCCCCCCCAGGGTTTAAAACATCAGAACCTTACCTGACGCATCAACTCTAAAGGTGCCCCAAACACCACACAGGCTTAGAACCTCACCAACACAAAGACACTGCCTTCCCTGCGCTGCCCCTTCCCACACACATCCCGGACCCCAGCTATAAAGCATCAGTGCCCTTACCTGCAGCACCAAATCTGAAGGTGCATTCACAGGCAATTCCACCACCAGCTCCCCGCAGCTCTTAGCCGCTGTCGAATAAACCTTCACACTGCTGCTCGCAGTTGGCGGCCCACAATTCGCAGCCGCCAGCAACTGATGCTGCTCTGAAACCGCCACCCTGGGCTCCAGTAGGTAACTGCTGCTGGTGGGGTTTAGTGGCAGGGACCACAGCCGCGTCCTGGAGGAAAGGTGCCAGAGGTTGAGTTGGGCAGAGCAGACCGAGGCGATGAGGGGGCCTGAGGCGGAGAGGGCGGTGACGAAGGCGGGGTGGAGACCTAAGCGACCGGCTGGACGGCAGGTGTCAGCATCCCATACCTGTACAGAACAGACAGAAAGATGATCAGGGGTTTTATGATTGGCTGGAAGGGTAGCCGGAGGCGGGGAGGGCGGTGGCAAAGGCGGGGTGGAAGCCTAGACAGGCGGCTGGACGGCAGGTGTCAGCATCCCATACCTGCACAGAACAGACAGCCAGGTAATCAGGGGTTTGCGTATTGGCTGGAAGGGGTAGCCAGAGGCGGGAAGGGCAGTGAGGAAGGCGGGGTGCAGACCTAGACCATCAGCAGCTGCCAAGGCCAGAAATTTGCACAGAACAGACAACCAGATAATCAGGGGTTTGCGTAATTGGCTGGAAGGGGTAGCCGGAGGCGGAGAGGGCAGTGACAAGCGGGGCAAAGACCTAGACGGTCGGCTGGGTGACAGCTACCAGCATCCTATACCTGCACAGAACAGCAGCCAAAACTTCATTGCATGATATGCCATAGCAAAAAGGGCCAAAAAGAGAGTGCCCTATAGTGCCATTGGCCTGATTTCAATAATCCTTGGCTGCAAACGCCCTACGAGCAGGTGACAAGATTGCAGAGACAGAAGACCTTGCAGCAATTAATGGGAGCCTTTACTGAGGTTGAATTGCTGGCCAGGCTTGGCTGTTGGGCACACAAACATCGATCCTAGGCCTAAAGCGTCAGACATGAGTCTCTGCTAAAACTTTACAGAAGTTAAGACATGCATGGCTGCTTGCTTTGCATCGCCCTGTTGCCTATGGAGCTGCCTGAAAGCTGGACTGCAAGCATCTCAAGGACCTGTACTGACAGGTGCAGAAACGAAGTAGCCGAAATGTCCCTGTTTCTGCATGTTTACCTTCCTTTTTTCCCCCTTGCTGTTCACCCCACTATTTTCCTAATAGCAGGAGGTGCGGGGCCTATGGCACTTTGGCTATGGCATACCATGAAATGTAGTAACACCTTCCTTAGCTTGCTTACAGCAATGGCATGGTGGAAAATGACCATGTCCTTTCTAGCACAGACAAGTTACTCCATGCCTTGGCCAGAGGGGTTTGATACTTGCACCGCATTTAGTGACAAAGACTGAAATCGTGATTCTCTCCCTACACTATGCCGTCTCTCCCTGTCTCCTGTCTGGTCGCGGCCTGGGACTGATTCATTGGACTACTCTAAACGCCGCGACTGGCAGCATCCATGCACACCTCTAATAATCCCTCAAGGGCGCTAAGCACCACAGTTTCAACATTTCCGTTCTTAATGCACCCCCTCTTGCCTCCCTAGCTGCCTTTGAAAGCACTGCCTAACCAAAGCAAACTTCCCAGAAATCTGGCCAGTAGCACCCATGCCTACCTCTAGTAGTCCATCAAAGGCACTGAGGACGACCAGGTTTGAGCTGCTGGACACCAGAAGTGGCTTGCTGGCTGAAGCTGCACCTGTCACTTCTACAATTGCTGACTGGACTACCCCAGTGGAATCCTGGACACTGAGCAAGCGCTGACGAGCATTGAAGCTGACCAAGTTGCTTGTTGCTGCGTTGTAGCAGATTGCTGAGCCCTTCAGGGAGCTGGTTTCAGGGTTTGGGAGGGCAAGGAGTCCGAAGAGGCGATGCACAAGTTGGCCATAGCTGCAGGAAGGGGATAGGGAAGGTCAGGGTAGACGTGACATCAGCTGCTAATGCGTGAGCCAGGCCAAGAGCTACGGATTCACGGCAGAATCGACTTCAGCGTCACAAACCCTCGCGTATCCAGTTCAAGAGGGATGGGGCATACTGGGGGTTCGATCAAGCAGTAGGGGTTCCGAGCGTGGTTCCGAGCAGGTTCTGACCTTCCCAACGACTCATGAGGCTTGGGCTCTGAGTGCGATGCAAGGTACGCCGACCTCCAAATTTCGTCCGATTTCAGGACTGAGTTCCATAGATTGCAGACAGTGGCTGCCCGCCCAAGGGAGCGCAGGTCAGTAAGGTGTGCGAAGATGTGTGCAAGAAGGATGGGTGTGCAGAACACGCCATGCGATTCATTAGTATCAGTCATTGTGCGGTGGCTGTTTGTAAGGTCCGCAAGTAGTATGTCGCAGTCATACAGTTATCAATCCCTGTAGCCACGACCTCGCTGCTGCATGCATGCAATCACAATGCCATATGGATGAAGGCTGGACGTCAGGGTACTGTATGCCTGTTCAGCTGACATGCTTGTCCATTGTATGGGTGCGGTAAATACTCTCTTCCTTGCACGGCAGAAGTAGCTTTGCAGTTGCAGCACTACACAAAGTTACACTGCAGTGCGGCACTGGGCACTGGCCAACCGACAGACTTGGATCAGCTTGCCTTTTTGGATCTGTCAGTCTCTAGACACTCAGAACAGATGCTGCAGTGACTGAAAGGTAGATACAATGTGTCAGAGAATCTTTTGATGGGGTCTGGCATCTGAGGAGGCAGAGTCCAGTTTGGCTGGACCGGTGTTGCAGCAATGGCTGGACCCCTTAAAGGCCACTTCTTCCTGATACTTTCTCTGTTGGTGTACTTAATTAGTCCCCATGCAGCCCTCCCACCTGAGAGGACATTGGAGCGGCAGGATGCTCGCAGATGGAAAAGGGTAACTGAAGTTGCCAGGCAATCGGCCAAAGCAGCCAGTAGGCAGTTTTTAGAAGAAAGGGGACAGGTCTGAGACGCGCTATAGACACTCGCTTCACACTCACTAGCTTTGCTTGCGGATTTTGAACTCTGCTGTTCCTTGCTCACCCAGGAATTGCAAGTGCCAATGGAAGTTGATGTATTCCTCGTTGGTTTCGATGGCGATGCCGCTTACGGTTACAAGATGGACCCCGCAAAGCTTCATCAGATGCTAGTGAACAGCCTAAGTTACTACTGTCCCCATGTTTGGGACACACAAGAGGAGCTTGGCGTCTGCTTCAGCGTTCATTTCCAGATAGGTTATCCACAAGATACACCCCAGGTGCGTGATGATTCAATGATAGCAGCAGTAGCAACAGCAGCATCAGCACCATACCAGCAGCTGTCTATGCAGCAGTTAAGAGATTAGATGATATTGAAAGCTACTGGTATGCTAAGTGTGGAGCTGCTACAAAAGAAGAGATGCTGCTTTCCACTGCAGCACACATAGGTCACGAAGTGGCAGGTGACCAAATCTCGGTATAGGTCCTATAGCTTTTCCTGACCATGCTCAAAAAGGCCCAGCAGCAGCAACCAAAACAGCAGCAAGATCAGAAGCAGCATTTAAGAGCAGCAGCAGCAGCAGCAGCAACAGCAGCAGCGGCATCCAGAACAGCAGCAGCAAGGGCAGCAGCAGCAGCACCAGCACCAGCAAGAGTGGTCAACCGCAGCAACACACAGCAGCACCTGCACCAGTGCAGTAGCAAGAGCAGAAGCAGCATCCCAAACAGCAGCATATGCAGCAAGAACAGCAGCACCAGCGACAGAGGGCGCCCGCAGCAACACAGGAGCACCTGTAGCAGTTGCAGTGGCACAAAATGCAACAGCTACCTGCAACACCGCAGACAGCTTAGCTCATAACCAGCCTGCCATCCTTGATTTACGGGGCCTATGGCACTTTTGCTGTGGCAGCAGGAACAACTCCACTTGCAGCAGCAGCAGCAACATCACCAGCATATAGAACAGTAGCAACTTCTGGGGCAACTGCAGCAGCAGCACCACCACCACCCCAAGCAGAGCAACTGGTGGGGGACCTGCAGCAGCAGCAGCAGCCCCACCCCAAGCCGCAGCAACTTCTGGGGCAACTGCAGGAGCAGCAGCAGCACCACCACCCCAAGTAGCAACAGCAGCAGCTGATGCAGGGAGTGCGGCAGCAGGAGGACACCAATAGCAGCAATACCAGGTGCAAGAACCGCCGCGGCAGCCGCCAACGGAGCAGCAGCTGGTGCAAGGACTGCAGCATAGCAACTGCAGCAGGAGCAGCGGCAGCACAGCAACTGCAGCAGGAGCAGCGGCAGCATAGCAACTGCAGCAGGAGCAGCGGCAGCATAGCAACTGCAGCAGGAGCAGCGGCAGCATAGCAACTGCAGCAGGAGCAGCAGCAGCATAGCAATTGCAGCAGGAGCAGCAGCCGCTTGTCTTAACAGCATTGCCAGCGAGGACATGCCGTCTTCTGATTAAATGCAGCAAACGGTAAAACATAAACCTTCTGAGTCCCAATATGAGAACTCACATAAGTGACAACATACAACCACATGCACGCACCTGTTTTGTATAATTGCTCGTGATGGTACATGCTGCTCTCCAAGGTTTTAACATTGCTCTGCTCAAATAAGACCAGATCACCTCATTAGCAATAAATACAGTGGCTGCAATACAAACATTACGGGTGCAAAGCGGCTAGGAGCGACTGCTAGCCTTGGTATAGGCTGTTCCAAGGTGGTATAACTCCAAAGGATTGACCGATCAAACCATATTTGCTGGGGTTTCGGGTCCTCACCAGGCCGGCACAGTGGGCGCGCAAAAGTCAGCAAACTCTCAGGGGCAGGGCTCCTCCTTTGCCCACAAGTAGTGCACCGTCGACAAGAGGCCAGGCAGGGTAGATAAGAAATAAACCATTTGTGCTGCTGCTGCTAGGAGCGACTGCTGGCCTTGGTATAGGCTGTTCCAAGCAGGTGTGGTATAACTCGAAAGGATTGATCGACTAAACCATATGTGCTGGGGTTTCGGGTCCTCACCAGGCCGGCACAGTGGGCGCGCAAAAGTCAGCAAACTCTCAGGGGCAGGGCTCCTCCTTTGCCCACAAGTAGTGCACCGTTGACAAGAGGCCAGGCAGGGTAGATAAGAAATAAACCATTTGTGCTGCTGCTGCTAGGAGCGACTGCTGGCCTTGGTATAGGCTGTTCCAAGCAGGTGTGGTATAACTCGAAAGGATTGATCGACTAAACCATATGTGCTGGGGTTTTGGGTCCTCACCAGGCCGGCACAGTGGGCGCGCAAAAGTCAGCAAACTCTCAGGGGCAGGGCTCCTCCTTTGCCCACAAGTAGTGCACCGTTGACAAGAGGCCAGGCAGGGTAGATAAGAAATAAACCATTTGTGCTGCTGCTGCTAGGAGCGACTGCTGGCCTTGGTATAGGCTGTTCCAAGCAGGCGTGGTATAACTCGAAAGGATTGACCGACTAAACCATATGTGCTGGGGTTTCGGGTCCTCACCAGGCCGGCACAGTGGGCGCACAAAGCTCAGCAAACCGTCTGGGGCAGGGCCCCTCCTTTGCTCACAAATAGTGCACCGTCGACAAGAGGCCGGGCAGGGTAGATAAACCATAAACCATTTGTGCTCCAGCTGCTAGGAGCGACTGCTGGCCTTGGTATAGGCTAACTCGAAAGGATTGACCGACTAAACCTTATGAGCTGCTGCTGCTGCTATGCTGCCAGGTATCCACCCTACTCCGTCAAGTGGAGGATCACCTCCGAGGCAACATGAAGGCTATGCATGCTGCTTATGATGATCAACTAGGTGAGACAAAAAATGCAAGCTAGCAAGTTGTTGAGGCTGGTGTTTAGCGGTTCTAAGCGTTTAAAGGTACAGGAGGTGAGCTGCGGGGCGCTTTGCTACGGTTGGGAGGATCCTTGGGGCATTATGCATTACGCAACGCTAGCAGGTTGTTAATTCCTTATGCCCCAGCCGAAGGGATCTGGTACATGTACAGCCTGGCGGGTAGCAACATTAAGATCAATGTGTGTCCCTTACTGCACTGAGTCTTTGATCAAACAATATTCGTTTGACATGTGGAAAAGAAAAGCAACTGGGTGAAGGCTTTTTAGGGGTTGAGGGTGAGAGCCAAGCTTGTATCTGTCACCCAAAAGCCAGTTCGAGGCTATTTTTCTGTTTTTTCTTTCATCTAGGCCATGACGTTCTGCATGCTCTTTGGTGCAGGTTAGTTTGAGAACTTCAGTGGCAATAGTTACGGCGCACTCGATCGCTCTCTGACCCTGGTTTGTTTATGCTTTCCCTCAGTGCCGTTGTGAACATGCAAGCGGTTTCAATGAGACTTTTGGCTCTTCTACCTTTGTGATTAGCTTCTGTATGTAAAGAGCTCCATGCTTCAATGCCTGAAGCCCTGAGTGCCCATACCCATGCCTGCCTGAGAACCCTGAGTAGAAAAGGACGAATAAATGCAAGAGCTAAACCACCATCCGAAAGGCGAAATCGAGGCCGAATCGTTGTACCTGAATGCCACCTCCGAAAGTTGCCAGCTGGCCAATCCTCCGACACCACGTAATTCCCACTCAAAAGCAAGCGCCGAACTCTACGAATTACAACCCTAAGTACCGTAGGAATATGGGGAGCTGAATGCTATTGCTCCACTTGATGCTTGCAGAATCTGGGCAGCGGAAGTTCTACAATGTAGAGGCTTCTGCCATGGAGCCCATTTTTGATGCGTTCATGGCCAGTGCTTATGGTGCGGATGACCCAGCCAATGGCCCCAAGGCATGGCACAGGCACAACACAATCTTCATCCTAAACCCTAGCAAAGTGCGGATAAACCCTGAGGGGCGTGCGGAAGACAAACAGCATGTGTCACCAGACTTCTTGAAGGAGTGGGCAGGGTGAGTTGCTGGGTTCAGGTTCAGGAACCAGTGAAGGGGTTGAGGTTTAGCATAGAGGTGACACGGGTGACACAGAGGTGTGGAAAGGTTCAAAAGCTGAAGGGTGACCGCATGCAACCAGCTTACTTGGTTATGGGGGAGAGTAGCAGGCCAGGACATGGTAGGTTTGGGATAGAAGGTCACTTGGAGTACTGCTAGAGCTTTCAGCTTGCAGGTTCATCAACAAGTGTGAATGTAGGCCGGTGAAGACTATCCTGGCACCTTCTTCAGCATGTATTCTTACATGACATCTTTCTGGTTGTTTGAACACAGAGCAGTACCTTGTTTAGGTATTGCTGGCAGTAATGAGGGCGGTACTGCAATGCTCAATACAGGTAGAGCAGTACAGGCAGTACTGCAGGTAATAGAAATATCAAGGGGCGTGTCTCTGCTGGGTCTGCTCACACCTTCACTGCGCTGTGTGCTCATGCAATGGCAAACCTTGTTGGAAATTTGTGAGCTTAGGCAGGGGGTACGTCATTGCATCTAGGCTCAGCTTGTGTGGGCACATTCTTTGCAACATCAGTTGTCTGACTTCAAGATTGTGATCAGGAGCCTTGCGTTCTTGGCCTGGGGTTTGTGTCGCCCTTGGCGTTGCTAATCTTGTGTTTTTGATTGATTGTCTGGGAGGAGATTAAATGATGAGGTTTAAAGGGGTTGGGGATGCGACCTTATCCGGGTCATTCCTCTGCTCTGTTCTGCGGTGGCAACATAGGCAGTGCGATGTTTGCAACCAGGGAGGGTGCTCATGTTCAGATCATGTCAAAACCAACGCAATGATGCTGTTCAAACCTTGGTAAATGTGTGTACTCTTTTTTCTGTTTGCCTTGTATCGTGTGATTGAGTCTGCCAGAACTTCCCCACCCACTCCATCTTGTATGCTCCCTTTGAACCTTTTTTTAACTTGTGCCGGTGACGGTTTCCCCTACCTATTGGTGGAATCTGTCATGTCGCTGTCAGGGCCTCGCCTATGTGGGCTGTTGTCGCATCACTCTTCCCTGCTTCAAGTACCTGTGCCCAACTGCCAATTGTTGCGAACCTCCCCTGCAGTGGCTGTTATAAATCGCTTCCAGTTGTAGATGGCACAAAGTGGAAGCTTGCAGCCGAGGAGAGTCTGCTAGAACTTCTGCATCCACCCCATCTTGTGACTCAATCTGAACCATTGGATCATTTTGCTTCAACTGTTCTGCCTCTCCCCTGCAGTGGCAACAGATGGCACAGAGCTTGCTGCGGAGGATACTCTGCTCAAATTTCCGCACCCGCTCCCTCTTGTAGAATCATCTTGAGACTATTGATCAATTTATTTCTGCCCCTCCGCTGCAGTAGCAGCAGATGGCACAAAGCTTGCTGCTGAGGATCGTCTGCAATAAATTCCGCACCCGCTCCCTCTTGGAGAATCATCTTGAGACTGTTAATAATTTCGCTTTGACTGTTCTGCCTCTCCCTTGCAGTGGCAACATATGGCACAAAGCTTGCTGCAGAGGAGAGTCTACTGGAACTTCCGCACCCGCTCCATCTTGTAGAATCATTTTGAAACGATCGATAATCGCCCTCAATTAATTTCCCCTCTCCCTTCCAGTGGCAACATAAATGGCAAAAAGCTTGCAGCCGAGGAGAAAGTCCGCACCCGCTGCATGTTGTAAAATCAAGACAACGGTTTCCTCCCAACTGTTTTGCCTTCCCCTTGCAGTGGCGGCACATATGGCACAGAGCTTGAGGCAAAGGAGTGTCTGCTAGACTTCCGCGCCTTTTCCATCTTGTAGACTAACATTTAAACACTAATGATCAGTCCCCCTCAATTGTTTAACCTCAGGTTTTGGGCCCGGATGTTGAGTTAACTTGTTCTGCCTCTCCTTTACAGTGGCAACACAGATGGCACAAAGCTTGCAGCCGAAGAGGCGGGTTATGTGTACCGCTACCAGTATAACGGTGCTGGTGAGAGCTCCATTTGGACAAGCAGCAAGAACTACCTCGTGGTGGATGTATCATCAGGACCCACTATCTATGGGCCCCTTATAAGCAGGGGTGGCAGCGTGACACGTGCAGCACTGCCTTCTATCAAGGTGGGTTATTGGGGTGGGTTGTTGGGGTGGGGTGGGGTGTTGGGGTGGGGTGGGTTGTTGGGGTGGGGTGGGTTGTTGGGGTGGGATGGGTTGTTGGGGTGGGGTGGGGTGTTGGGGTGGGGTGGGTTGTTGGGGTGGGGTGGGGTGGCGTGTTGGGGTGGGATGGGTTGTTGGGGTGGGGTGGGGTGTTGGGGTGGGGTGGGGTGGGTTGTTGGAGTGTGATGGGTTGTTGGGGTGGGGTGTCGGGGTGGGGTGGGGTGGATTGTTGGGTGGTACGAAATGGGAGGGGGTGATGGTTCTATGAAGGGGAAGATGAAGGGAAGAGGGACCAGGAGTCTGATATGTGTCCATCAACCTACCCAGCCCTATGATTTACTTCGTACTCCCTTTTATGGTATGCCCAGAGCAGGAGCGCTGCTAGGCACTGGACCTCAAGCTGTGAGAAACCAGCTCTTTGATGGAAGAGCAGAAGGGATACCTTCCATTCCCAGCTGTGTTTAGATGCAAACCTGTGCCCAGTCAGCTGGGACAGAACAGGGTTGATGCCAGGCTTTCAATTAATGTGCATTGGCTGTCAGGTCTGTTGTTGGTTGCTTTGCAGAGTATCTTGAGCTCTATAACGGATCAAATGGCAGCTTTGCATGGACAAATGATGGTACAAGCGCCCTGTACTGCACTATTTAGTTGCACTTGCGTCCTGGTGCTCCTTTTAACTTTTCTGTATGTCCTCAACTGGCTGGTAGGGTTTTGTTGTTGTGTCAGTGGGTCCATACTGGTTGTAGGTTTTTTGGTATTAGGAGACTGCTAATGATCAATGTGTTTTGTGTTGCTGCTCCTTCTATCATTGATTAGCCTTGCAGAGTGTCTTGAGCTCTATCATGGATGAAATGGCTGCCTCACGCTATTTATGCGAGCACGCCCTTTGATTAGTGAAGTGCCCGCACCTGCAACTGATATGCTACCTGCCCTGTACTTATGGGGGCGACATCCACCATTCAACAAAGCTTTAGCATAGGGGCATGCAGCTAGGTGTCTAGATAGTGGAAATGGTACAAGACCAGTCTCCTGCTCCATGTGGTTCGGCTGGTTTCCTGCTGCTCCTGATGCTTCAATAAACTTTGAATGTTCTTGATATTTCCGCTTGCAGAGTGTCCTGAGCTCTATCACGGATGATATTGCAGCTTCACACAATGGTACGAGACCAGTCTCCTGCTCCATTTGGTTCCGCTGGTTTCCTGCTGCTCCTGATGCTTCAATAAACTTTGAATGTTCTCAGTATTTCCGCTTGCAGAGTGTCCTGAACTCTATCATGGATGGTTTTGCCGCTTCACGGGGCCAAATGACGGTACAAGAGCATTGTACTGCTCTATTTGATTGCGCTGCAATCCTGCTTCTCATGCTACATTCAACTTTTCTGCTGGTACTCAACGTTCCTGCTGCTGCTGCTTCTGTCGTTGTCTCTTTTGCAGAGTGTCCTGAGCTCTATCATGGATGATATCGCCGCGTCAAAGGGACAAATGACGGTACAAGAGCATGCCATCATGGTAGCAAACCATGGGCAGCAAAGCATGTTTGCGGGGGCACTGGCGGGGACAATTATGAGTGCAGTGCGACATACCTTCATCCCGGATATGGCGACTCAACATCTGGAGTATGCAAAGACAATTTTGGTGAGGGGGTGGGAGATGGGCAGGAAAGGGAAGGAAGGTAGATATCATGGATCTTATTGGGGGTTTTAAGGCATATGGCAGTACAACCCACATGTGGGCGGACAACTTCTGGAGTATGGAGAGACAAGCTTGGTCAGACCGCGGGAGGTGGGCAGGGAAAGGAGGGAAGCATTCATTATGCACTCTGGAGGACCTTATTGGGGGGTTTAAGGCGGTGGCGGACAGGGAGGGAAAGTAATTTTAGGCGAAACCTTAGGTAGGTAGCTGGAATGGCCGGGAAGGGGGCGAGATGGCTTGGGGCGATGCGCAAAGAAATGGGGGAATGGCATGGGGAGCAGGAGGGGTTGATGTTTTGTAGGAGGGCATGAGAGATTAGGGAGAGGCAGCAGATGAAATGACCTTGGAGGGGGAAAGCAGACGAAAGATTCACGTACGCTCCGGTGGGCAGTTTTGAGTCTCAGCTTTTGTACGCCACTATAGTGTGAAAATGGATGCTCCTGCTCTATACTGCTGCTGCTGTCGCTGCTCGTAAAGCGACTGGTTTCGCTTGTTGAGCTGGCTGGTTTCACTTCTTTGTCATGTGGAGGTGGAGGCACAAGCTCTACACTGCCGGTAATGCTGCTGCTGCTGCTGCTGCTCACGAAGCGGCTGATTTCCTTTGTTGTGCTGGCTGGTCTCACTGTTTTGTCATGTGATGCTGCATGCGCTGGATAATGCCTTCGAGAGTGTATCCCACGTAAAAGCGTATGCCCTTGGCGATCTTTGAGGGCGAAAACGTAGGAGGTAGAGGCACATGCTCTACACTGCCGGTAATGCTGCTGCTGCTGCTGCTGGTGGTGGTGGTGGTGAAGCGACTGGTTTCCTTTGTTGTGCTGGCTGGTCTCACTTCTATGTCATGTGACGCTGCATGCGCTGGATAATGCCTTCGGACATGTATCCCACGTAAAAGCGTATGCCCTTTTGGCGATCTTTGAGGGCGAAGACGTATGAGGCAAAAGCACATGCTCTACACTGCCGGTAATGCTGCTGCTGCTGCTGCTCGTGAAGCGACTGGTTTCCCTTGTTGTGCTGGTTGGTCTCACTTCTTTGTCATGTAGAGGTAGAGGTACATGCTCTACACGGCTGCTGCTGCTGCTGCTCGTGAAGCGACTGGTTTCCCTTGTTGTGCTGGTTGGTCTCACTTCTTTGTCATGTAGAGGTAGAGGTACATGCTCTACACGGCTGCTGCTGCTGCTGCTCGTGAAGCGACTGGTTTCCCTTGTTGTGCTGGTTGGTCTCACTTCTTTGTCATGTAGAGGTAGAGGTACATGCTCTACACGGCTGCTGCTGCTGCTGCTCGTGAAGCGACTGGTTTCCCTTGTTGTGCTGGCTGGTCTCACTTCTTTGTCATGTAGAGGTAGAGGCACATGCTCTACACGGCTGCTGCTGCTGTCGCTGCTCGTGAAGTGGCAGACCCCTCTTGTTGTGCTGACTGATCTCAGTGCTTGTCATGTTGAAATTGAGGGACATGCTCTCACACGACCAGTATTGCTGCTGCTGCTGCTGATCCAGCGGTAGAATCCTCTTGTTGTGCTGGTTAATCTGTGCTTTTTGGGATGCGATAGTTGAGGCAAAGCTGCTGCTGCTCATTGTGCTGCAGATCCCTCTTGTTGTTCTGGCTGATTACAAGCTCAGTGATGAGGATTATGGAAACCTTAATCAGGAGAACTTCTTTGGAATGAATATTACAGCCATCGAACACTCCGTGGCACGTTTGCTTGATGACCAGCAGGTTGGTGCAAGGGGGGGGGAAAGGGGGGGAGCGAAAGGGATAAAAGAGCAGTGGGGCGGGGGGGGGGGGAGCGGAGACAGGGCGGGGGAAAGGGGAGGGGAGAGGCAGAGCGGGTGTTTGTGAGGGAGGGGTGAGTTACACAGGGAGCAAGGAGGGGGACTGGAAGTGGGGAAAGGTGGGAGAAGGAGGAGGGAAGATGGGGCGGAAGCCCTTGTAATGGAGCTTGACACTCACTCTACATGCTCGAGGAAAACTTAGATCCACTGCAGGGTGTTACGGTGAAACTGTACTGTTTGTGGGTATGTATGATAGCTTTTCAGGGTTTACAGAATCCCACATTACACCGATGACCAGTAGGTGCCCTATCAATGGCACGGGGGATACATACTCAACATACTTATGGAGGGACGGAAGGCAGGACGGAGGAGGTGACTAGAGGAGATGTAAGGAAGGAGGAGAAAAAAGGAGAAAAGGAAGACGAGGGAGTCAGGCCAGGGAAGGCGGCAAACATAGTGGGATGTTGTTCAGGAGAGGGCAAGCCTCTGGTAAAGGGGAAAGTTGGGTCTTCAATGCTCAATACTTGAAGAAGTCTTTTAAGAACGGGCAGACGGGAAGGGGCAGGACATGTTACGTGTTGCTTAGGCCAGTGGGGGAGGGGACAGCAGCTTAATTAAAGACTGCATAGGTTGCTGGTGTTTCGCTTGTTGCAGTTCTTACCGCTGATTGCCTTTTTCTGTATACCCTCCCTTTACTGCAGGAAGCTGTCGTAATAAGCGCTCACCATGATCTCCACACACAGCATGCTTTGTCATCTGCGCTCTTCAAAGCAATTCGGCAACACAGCGAGGCCGTTGTTGACGCTCCCAACAGCCACGACTTCATGGGTGCTGAGATTGGAATGCATATGAACAGTCACATCTACCTGGACCCAGCTGCTCTGCTGGAAGAGGTGGCTGAAGCTGCAGAGACGCTTACACATGGACTGACTGGTAAGTTGGGGTTTGAAGAGGGATTAGGGTTTGGGGGGCGGTTAGGGCTCCTATGCTGCTGGGAGTTAGGGTTCAAAGTAAAGGTCTTGCACTGCTGCTCTGCTTGAAGAATTGGCTGAAGCTGCAGAGACACTTACACATAGACTGACTGGTAAGTCGGATTTCTGGGGGGTTTAGGGTTGGGAGTGTGGCCGGCGGTTAGGGGTCGAATGCTGCTGGAAGCTAGGGTTGGAGGTGATGGGTTGGCACTGCTGCTCTGCTTGAAAAAACAGGCAACAGCTGCAGAAGTGTGCACACATGGACTAATTGATAAGCTGGGGTTTTTGAGGTTACATGGTTACATGGTTACATCTACGCACACACCATTTGTGGCGTACAATTAAGGAAGTAGGCCTACTTAGTGAGGACCACCTACCCCAGAGTATGACTCAGCCAGTCCAACTCCTCATTCAAACAATCCACCTCCATCCCAACACCTCACATTTCGCACACTACACCATATCCGCCATAGAAGGGGTGGCCACGCCTGCCCTACCCTTCTCCAGTTGCTTCTGCCCTCCTAGCTCCCCCTCCCACATCCCGCTCATCCCCCCCTTCCCTCCCTCCCTGTCGTACCCCCCCACCCAACGATTGTGGCCTCCCCACTGGAGAGGCCCTGTTTCCAGGCTCCTTGGCCGGTCCTTTGTATATCGTTTTTGAGGAGCTGGGGTTTTTGGGGGTTGGGGTGGTGATTAGGGTTTAGCGCTGCTGGGAGCTAGGGTTCAAGGCGAGGGCTCCGCACTGCTGCTCTGCTTGAAGAAGTGGCTGAAGCTGCCGAAATGCTCACACATAGGTTGACTGGTAAGTAAGGGTCTAAGGAGGATTGCGGTTTGGGTTGGGCGAGGCTTAGGGTTTATATGCTGCTGGAAGTTGGGGTTCAGTGTGATGGGTTGGCATTGCTGCTCTGCTTGAAGAAGTGGCAACAGATGCAGAAGTGTGCACACATGGACTAATTGGTAAGCTGGGGTTTTGAGGAAGTTTGAGGTTTGGGGTTCAGGCGGTGATTAGGGTTTAACGCTGCTGGGAGCTGGGGTTCAAGGCGAGGGCTCCGCACTGCTGCTCTGCTTGAAGAAGTGGCTGAAGCTGCCGAAATGCTCACACATGGGTTGACTGGTAAGTTAGGGTCTAAGGAGGATTACGGTTTGGGTTGGGCGAGGCTTAGGGTTCATATGCTGCTGGATGTTAGGGTTCAATGTGGAAGATGGAGGGTGGACCCGTAGTGCCCGTTGTCAAGAGGCCAGGCAGGGTGGAGACTGTTATGATGTTTTTCTCTGGAAAGGGCGATTTTTGGATAAGCAGGGGTTGAGAAGATCTGGTGTCATGTGCCATTAATTGCAGCTATCTATCTGCGATCGTGCCCCTTGTGCCCAGCCCATCGCTGCTAGAAGGTGCTTGGAATGTGTTCTTAAAGGTACTGTTGGAAGTGCCTCCTTCCATTGAGCGTTTACAATTGGAATATTTGCAGGTGCACCTGTAGCAGGGGTATGCTTTAGGTTGGCCGGCATGGGGTTGTGTAACTCCAGTCTCAGGGTCTGTGTGCTGCTTGGTCTTGAATTACCCTTTGGCATAGCTGCTTTGCATTTTGATTGGTTGATTGATTGATCATTGCAGGTGTTGCGCACATGATGGGGAAGGAGGCCGAACACTTCATTGGTCGGTTGAGGCACAGTGGTACCCGTGTGGTGCCTGTGTTTGTCCTGAGCCTCAAGAACATGCCAGATAACCTCATCTTGTCAAACAGGTGCGGACGAACGATCAGTGATCCTATCTTGTTTTGAAACCATCAGGCAGACTTTCTGATGAGACCCCTGCAACCTTTGGTGATATTCGCGAACACGCCCGCAAGTGTAGGCTGACGGTGCTCTTTGAGGCCTTTTTGGCCAATGGTGACTCCAACAGAACAGGAAAGCCCTCACGATTTGCCGTCAAAGACTTGAGTCTCAAGAAAATGCCAGACAGCCTCGTATTTTCAAACAGGTATCGATTGATGTTATAACTGTTGAGCAGCAGTTTGATGCAGACCTATTTTTGTAGAATCAGGAGGTTACTACTTGTCCTAAGAACTAGGTACAAAGACTGGTGCACAGCAGCTGGACTAGCTTTGCGCTAGTGCAAGTTAGACGAAGCGAACTATCAACACACAGCTGGGTAGGTGCCGCAGGCGCCGAATGACGGGACTCTCTTTTGGCCAAAGGCCCTTTGCAGAGCAACGCCATGGTCTCTATTTACCTATGTATGGCTGTTGACCATCAGGCAAGGCTTCTAATGGCATGTGTTAGCAAATCCCTTTGTGAATGATTGCAGGGACCCAATGGCCCCTTGGTGTGTACACGGTTGCATATAGCCTCAGCTTGTGTGTGGGCAACTCAACCATCAATTGTGTGGCTTTGCGACTGTGATCAGGAGCCTTGTGTTTGTGGACTCGGTTTGTTTGGCCATTGGCATAGCTAAACTGGCGCTTCTCTTAATGATTGACTGATTGAATCAATCAAAACGCAAAACTAGACATGCCAAGAGGTCAGTTAAGACCAAGCAGCACACGACCTCTGATGAACTGCAGTCACATTGATCAATTGCAGGGAACTGATGGCCGCTGATCATGACAGCGTCGTCGTCCTGCAGCTACGCAGCGGAGCCCGCTGGGGTGGCCGTGATGAGGTCTACACGGGACACATGGCAAATGGCCGACAGGTGCTACAGGACGGTGCTGACAGTGCGCGGCACGTGATTGCTGGCTTAGCGAAGGCGCTGGCTGGGGTGGTACCGCCTCAGGCGCGGTTCGACCCGCTAGGAGAGGTGGTGACAAGCGACTGGAGATGGGCGGTGGGGGCGACGCCGTTTGGGCCGTATAGTAACTTCACGGGGGTGAGTCGGGGTGTGCGGGGGAGTGTAAGGGAGGGCAGGGCAGGGTTACTAGGAGAGGGAGGGCAGGGCAGAGTTAGTGAGAGGGAGGGAGGGCAGGGTTAATGGGACGGGAAAACAAGGTGGTGACGAATGACTCGGCAGTAGGGGCCACGTTTTTGGGGCCATACAGTAACTTCACGGGGGTGAGCTGGGGTGTGCAGGGGAGGTGGGTGTGTCTGATGGGGGAGTAAAAGGAAGGGCAGGGCAGGGTTATTAGCTTAACGGTAAAGCACAGGACTTCGCATCCTGAGATCCGATGTTCAAATCCCGGTCTCCTCGCCGCCCTTAGTTGGGGCCTCTCAAGAAATAGGTTACAGATATCCGCGTTGTCTTGAGAATGGATTCGTCTGTTTGATGGATTAACAGTCTGATCAACTGGGCAACACCGTCGCAGCAAGGCCGTCCCATGAGTCGTTTCGACTTTCGGTCTTGGACCCGGACGTTAGAATTGGTTTATTTGTTTACTATAAGAGGGAGGGCAGATCAGAGTTAGTGAGAGGGAGGAAGGGCACGGGTAATGGGACGATAAAACAAGGTGGTGACGAGTGACTTGAGATGGGCAGTGGGGGCCACTTTTTTTGGCCATGCGTTGGGGTGTGGGGTGGGTGCGTGCTCATGGCAGGATGGGCAGGAGGGAGGTTAACTCGGAGGGAGGGCAGAGTTAGTGGGAGAGGTTGGGGGGGGGGGGGCGCGCATGGGGGGGGGGGAAAGGAGAGGGAGGGCAGGGGGAGGGGGAGGGAGGGCAGGGGGGGGGGGGAGGGAGGGCAGGGGGAGGGGAAGCCGTGAATGGGGTGGGTGTATTCCTTTGGGAGCGCCTGGATTCCCCTTTGCATTGTGTATAGGGTAGGTTGAGAGTAGTAGTTTTGTTTGAGAAGCAAAGAGTGTTGCCACCCTTGTGCTGTGTACGACGCTGATGCTTACGCTCCTTACATTTCCACACCCGCCTGTTTCTGTTTCCCTGTCTCTCACCCACTTACCCCCTCCTCCCTCCCCCCCTCCTCGCCGCTCCCCCTGATGCGACCTGCCCTCTACTGCACTACCCTACCTCCATTCCCCTCATTTCTTTTAGGTAACAGGTGAATGTGTTCAGACTGCTGCTGCCTCGGCCACTATCATCCTGCACCCATGACATAATTGCTTTCCCCTCTCCCTCTCCACCCTCTATGATAGCCCTCAACGCCCGCCGCTTCACTGCTTTCCTTCCGGCCCACCCCCTTTACTGCTTTCTTTCCGGCCCACCCCCTTTACTCCTTTCTTTCCGGCCCACCCCCTTTTCTGCTATCCTTCTGGCCCACCCCCTTTACTGCCACAGGTGTCTGGAATCACTCAGGCCATTGCCCGCCGCAACCTTCTATCATCCTGCACCCATGACATGATTGCTTTCCCCTCTCACTCTCCACCCCTGATGATAGTCCTCAACGCCCACCGCTTCACTGCTTTCCTTCCGGCCCACCCCCTTTCCTGCCACAGGTGTCTGAGATCACTCAGGCCATTGCCCGCCGTAATCTGCTGTTGTCCCACACCAGCGCTATGTTGAAGCAACTCCAGGAGCAGCTCAATGAGTTTGATGCTTTCGTCAGCAGGCATTTCCAGGGACCTTGGGAGGCAGCAGGGATGAGCGATGACGGGCGACATTGGCTAGACACAGTAGCACAGTAAGTGAAAAGGGGAAGCCATGGAAGGAGGGGCATGAGGGGGTAATTGGGTGGGCGAGAAAGAGGAGATGGCAGGTGGGGAACTTCCAAGGGCCTTGGAAGGCGGCAGGGATGGGCGATGATGGACGACACTGGCTGGACACTGTACTACAGTAAGTAGATGGGGGAAACCATACAAGGAAATGCTTCAAGGGGTGATTGGGTGGGCGGGAAAGAGGAGACCCGCAGGTGGGGAACTTCCAGGGACCTTGGGATGCAGCAGGGATGGGTGAGGACAGGCGACGCAGCGTGTCCCACACTGCAGGACGTTGCTGGATGTTTTCTTGCTGGTTGATGCAGGTAATGGTGTTTAATGTGGTGTTTTATGAGGAAATGGTGGTGGATTTTGGTAAGGAAGGAAAGTGATGGTGGTAGTTACCTTTGACGTTTGTTCCAGAAGGCATTGTCATTGGATCCATCCCATGTTGTGTGAGGTCCATCTAATCTAGCAACTCCTTTGTTTGTATCTTGTAGGACCTTCCATGTATTTCAGTTGTTTCAACCCAGCAGCCCTCTTGCCGTTTGTTTGTATTTCGTAGGACACGTCACGGCTATAACAGCACGATAGCTCCTGATGCCGTCAGCTCATTAGAGGCAGCACTGGGGAACATCACAAAGGACCTGGAGGAATTTGCAGTGTCTCTCTTCACGGTAAGTGCAACATCTGACCTGGTTGGGTAACAAGGGGAAATGCTTGCACGTCATATTTCAATGACAGGACAACAGATTCAGCTGTATCCAGAGTGAAAGGAGATGCATGCAGGAGAATAAGAAACATATAATGGTCTGGAAGTGGAAGGTCCTGGTCTGGAAGTGGTACCTCCTATTATTATTACATTTCATGATATGCCATAGCAATAATTGCCATAGGCCCCGCACCTCAAGCTGTCACAAAGAACCTCCTAGACATGTCAGCGAAATGTGATGATTGCATCATGGCTGCAGGCTGAGTCATGATGGTTTCGTTTGCACTGCCTGCTTCTTGGTGTGTTGATTGCTCACCAAACATTACTGGATCCTGTTTTCTGCCATTGCTCTAGCTGGACAAAAACATTCTGGGTCGCTATCACTGAACATATCCCACTCACGTTATCTAGCAGTCTTTTAAGGTTGTGATATGCAGCGGTTACCACTGCTGCTGCTGCTGATGGTGCAGCCTACTGACATGCAATGATAGTGTGCAAGTGTAGTGTGACTAACCATTTATCTATTTCCATCCATGTGTGCTCTCTTCGCCTTCATGTTGTGAATTTTCAAGTTCGAACAGAAAGTGACATTACATCGCAGGAATCAAACGCCTCTCAGCCTAGCTGGTCTCCGTTCTATCCCGTTCATGAATCGAGGCAAACTATGGTTAGGACCTCCATGCCAGTTATTGCTCCTTCGTTCTATACTGCTCCTATTCAACCCTCTTGCTCACTCCTCTTCCTGCTGCTGCTCGTCGCTTCACATTCCTACAGCATGACTTCCATGCAGCTGCCACCATGCTTGAGGAGCAGCTCCTACCAGCAGCAGCCGCCTTCAGCCGCTTAGCAGACTCAGCCATAGAGGCAGGAGAAGATGTGATGCTCTGCTGTCACCTGAGCCATGGGAATGTGCTGAGTCAGACGCTGCTAGTTGTGCTGGCATGCATGGGTGGCAGTGCAGTGTTCTTCCTGCTGCTGGTGGTTGCGCTATGTGCGCGAGGGCAGAGGAAGAAGGCAATGCAAGCCTTGGGGCTGCCCACTTTTGGCTTGCCCAGCTATAGTGGCAAATCAGGGACTTGGACTATGTGAGGTGGCCTGCTTGACCTTGCCATTTTGATTTTGCCGACGTGGCTGAGAATTGTGGCTGGACAAACCTGCCAGTAACACCTGTAATCTGCCATATTGATGTACCCGTTTTTCTCATACCGAGCACTTGGCAAAAGCGTGGGGGGCCTGCAGGAGTGGCTCACGTATGGTAACATAACATAAGAAACATGGTAATGAAGGCAGGCCCATGTATGCATCTGCAGCAGTTGCCTTGCCACAACCCACGTACATGTCCATGGTACAGCTGATACCATGTGCATGTCGCGCAGCTAGCTTTCAAGGATACATGGCCTGGAGCATCTTACATGCAGGCTAAACAGTAGCTACCATCCAGGGAGACGAAAGTAATGTCCAGTTTAGTGCCCCAATCAAATGAAAGCAAGATGATTAAAATGTAGGCACCACAAAATTGTTGTCCCTCAAGGGGGGGTCCCATACAGCACCATTACCATGGCGGACGGAAACGCCTGAACTCAACCCCAATGATGTAACCCAATAGCACTAAAGTATCCAGCCCGGGCACAACATGCTTGCTTGGCGTGTTGCACAAAACATGGAGCCTCCCGCCGGTACGCAAACCTGCACCTCAAGTTGCAAGACATCCTCACTGCATGGCTCAACAGCAGCAGTACAGCTGCACTGCATAACCACTAGCTGCTGTCAAAATTCACCGTTGGCTAAAAACCCTTACTCCCTCTGTGTCCAGCTGCTCCTTGATCGCTCCATCACAAACCAAAGATACCCATGATGACCTGTGGAACGTTCAGGCTTCGCATGAATACAGCCTGGACCGCATCCGTGAGAAGCGTACAGCACAGTGTCCCTCTACTGATGCTATCCAAGCTGGTCATTGTCCCTCCTGCTGCCGTTTGCATCTGCACTAGCTGCTGCTGCCTGCTGCTGCTGCTGAAGATGAAAGCACCTCAATCTTGAGGTCAAAGGCCTCTCCAGCCGGAATCTCCTGGTTCCCCTTAACGTAGCCAAGCTCAGGTGCATCCACTCGGACAGTGCGCTGTAGGCATACACACAAAAGCAGCATACACGGCAAGCTCAGAACCACGGAAGGTATCTAAACACCGTTGGACATTACGAACAATGCTACCATCATAGAGATAGATCACTGCACAGCCCTCGGACCGTGCAGCACTACTCGCCACAATATGCCAACCAGCTTGTTAGTGTGTGCTGAGAGAAACCGATACTGGGAGCTAAGAAGACGATAGCAGAGACCCAAGCTGAAATGGCCGACAATGTCACTGTCGAGACTGCAGCTGGGCAGGCCCCGGCCCAAGGCTCACACACCCGGGAACCATCACAAAGTCACTCATCTCGTCGATGTGACTCAAAGACATGACAGCAGTGCTGCAGAAAGATATCTCCACGGATTGTGAAGCAATATCTATACATGTACGGTAACCCCATTTAAACGTGCCCAGTAAGCTTCTTCCTTGGCAAACAATATACCTGCCCTCTTTTAACTCAATACTAAGGGTTTAAAATTTTCCCTAGCCCAATCTGATACACAGCACACTCTTCATACAACGACCCACGCTTTATGCCTGGTCAAAATGTCGTCAGACAGGAAGGTTCTTATGTGCATTAAGTACTTTTTACGCATGCATATAACCCCAGTTAGACGGGCCACACATTGGTAATGACAGCTTGCAATCAATAACACCACAGCTAGACTACCCATTAAAGAACGGCACCATACGGAACTGGGAGCTTGCAAGCAGGATAGGCGGGGTTTTCAACACAGGTGCAAGGCTGACTGTATGTATATCCAGCTGTTCTAAGATTTTTTTGACTCACCTTGCCCCCGGGCTTCATTCCTAGGACTGCTGTCGATAGAGCTGGAGGAGGCTTTGGCCCAGAACCCCCCACAAAAAGCCCTCCTGCAGATCCTGCATCAGACTTTTTGGCTTGAGGTCCACTCACAGGCTCGCCAGCTGTGAACTCGTATGGCTGCAACAAGATGGTGCCAGCAACAGGTGAATATGGTGAATATGGCATGATGGCTGGCAGCCACACCCCGGGCAGAATAAAGCAGCTAGTGACCTTCTTCTGGCAAAGTAGCATGTTACTGCTGTAAGGTGAAATTTGCATCCAGGTCTCTCAAAATGAGGTATGTATCTAACACCAATGCATGTGCAGATGCTCTTCAATTCACTGTAACAAGAAGACTTATCATGTACTGATGCTGAAAATGAGCATGGGCGGCAAGCAGACGGTGTAGCTACAGTAACAATGACAACCCATGGCTGATAGCCTGCCTCCGCTTGCGGTGTGTACCTCTGCTACTGTGCGGTTGCCCCCAAGAGTCCGGGCATATCTGCTCGATACAGCATCAATGCCTCTATACACACAGTCGAAGTGTACCTACAAAAAAAGGAAGAGGACAAATCAGAAAAGCTAGGAGCATTGATCAACAGGGGCCAAAAACCCAAGCCATCTGTGGCATACACCAGACTAATAACTTACCACCACAGTGTCACCCTTGCCTATTGGCTTCCCTCTGCCTTCCTCTAGGTCGTAGAACCTTAGTCCATCAACGTCTGCAAGCACAGGCTGAAGGCAACTTCAACTGCTTGCACAGCATGACACGCTTCCTGCAGCATCACCATGCCGGCCACCATTACCTGATACAGTGTAATCCTCAATAGGAATCTTTCGCTTCTTTAGCTCTTTCTTGAACCTGGGAACCAAGTTCCGGCAAAGCTCGTCAAGCGGATGTGGGCTGCTGGGGTAGCAACCATTCCTCACGGTGCATGTCATTATGCGCACCCTGCTTCTGCTGTGCATGGAGTAAGAGCCTGAAATGCTGTGGCTGTGGCTCCAAGCAGGACTACGTTCCGGCGTGTTACAGTACACTCCTCAACTGCATCCTGGATACTGCTTCTGGCAATCACACTGAAGGATCTGCTTCTGCAGTTTACAGCTGCTTGCTGAAATGGTCTACATGACCTTGGGAGCCTTGTGCCAGCCCGGAGAGTCCCGGCTTGTTGTGCGACACTCATATTCGCGGTGAGGTGACTGCTCTCAGGGGCCACCTAAGCAACTTTTTCAATATCAACTGGCATACAATGGCATGCAGTCGGTTAGATAACAGCACTTGGTGGGGTTGAAACGCCCTCTGCCAGATACCATTGGCAGGAGAGCACAGGGAAGTCCGGGGGACGGGTATCACTAGCTTCGGCACTAGCTAAGTTCTGACCGGTCTATACAAATTTAAAGGCACACGCCTGCTCCACTTGTGTAATTACCGAGATGTATCCTTGAAAAGGGCAACAGATATCAAGAGATGTGTCGTGCCTACTCGAGCAATAGCGAGGAAAACATACTCCCCATGTCATTGAGAGGCTGTGCCTGAGTGTATTTACTCCCTTTAGACTCTTTCCATGGATACACTGTCATCGATGCGCAGCTTGAGCCTTCGACGAGGTCTGTTGGGGACAGCAAGTACCATCATGGCCGTTTCGACCCTGGGCCCTTGCATAGTACCTGCTCTCATGGCCTCTCAGATGCTGTTCTGGCATCTGCATGGCTTCCCAGAGCCGCTACCAAAGCCCGGATAGTGCCTTGAAAGCAACTGAAACCAATGCAGGCTCCAAGATCGTCGTTCTTGTCGCGGACAACCATGCCAGCAAGCTGGCACTCAAGATGGCCAAGGCCCTGCTGCGCCCAAGTGACGAGCTGCATGTGCTAACAGTTGTCATGTCAGAAAGCAGCATCGCCTACGGAAAGAAGCTGACCGAAGGCTTCCTAGAAGGGGACAGCACAGGACAGTTGAGACCAGTGGTAAGCAGCAGGACCAGATCACCCTGGTGACATTGTCGTGCTCTGCACACGCTATTCCCCAACTAGTGCAGGTTTGTATTATGCTGTGCCCTTTTCTCATGCAGCAGAGGCAGTAGTTGGCAACTCACGTGCGCACTCCAGCAGTGCACTGCTTTTCTGATAATGGTGGCTGCAGCTCTGCTCATAAGTGAACATGATGGCGCAAAGTCGGTCATGCTACATGGCACACAGACATGGCATTCACAGGCTTGTTCAACAGAAGTATATGACTCTGGGAGCATTTTCTTGCCGTGCTAGGTGCTTGTAAAAGGGGATGAGCGGCTCAGTGACACGATCACAGAGTATGCAGAGGAGCTCCATGCAGACTTGCTGGTGTGTGGCTCCCACCACCTTTGCTTAGCAGGTCAGTACACAGCAAAACATGCTTCAGCCATTGATATGGAAGATCTTCGCTGCAGCAGCTCTTTATCAGCTTGTTGCACAAAAGCAGCAAGATAACAACTATAGAGTCAAGGAGAGAGGGGCAGCTGGAGAAAGGACATGAAAATGTATGTTCAGCTCAGGCAATACCCATAACTTAGCAGTCGTGGTTTGTGGCACGCGGGCCGAAGTCTGTTTCTGAAATGTTTCCAAGCCGATACCTGGCCTTTTAAGCACAGGCACATGGTATTCCCATGTGCAGCTGAGTTGCTGCCAGCCCTTCAAAGCATGTTTGGGATCACTTCATATACTAAATATGAAGTGATCCCAAACATGCTTTGAAGGGCTGGCAGCAACTCAGCTGCACATGGGAATACCATGTGCCTGTGCTGAATGAAGGCTTCATCTTGAGGCTAGCCCAATGCTGATGCAAGTTGCACTTGCTGCACCTGCAGCTGCAGCCGCTGGTCCAGCTTCTGGCAGCTTCAGCTTGCGGCTGGTCAAAGCAGTCCGCAGCTGCCCTATCCTGGTAGTCAAAGTCAACTCAAGAGGCCCCTACCTCAGGAGTGACAATGTTGCAATGGGTGAGTGTGAGAGCAGTACTGGGGGGCCGAAGGGTGGGTTTGTAAGGGCACACGGTACCTAGCACTGCGGACATTGGGGTAGACTAGAAAGTATGTATTCCACCTATACAGTAGTCCCCAGATAGTGGCTCAGCTGCTGAACTGTGAAGTCCTGGAGTGTCCATGCAGTATTATTACATTTCATGATATGCCATAGCAATAAGTACCATAGGGTCCGCACCTCAAGCTGTCACAAAGAACAACGAGGTGGAACAGAATACGGGTAAACTTTGACATGTATGACAACATATGCCTAGACATGATTGTCCATGCAGTATGCACAATCTATGCAGAGCTTGATTATTTGCTTGCACTGTGTGAGTGTCTGTATTGATGTGGCCTGGGCTATGCATATGATGCCAGAGCACATGGTAGCATACTGTGAGATGGTGGGGACGTGCATGCAATGTCTTTTCTGCTGCGCTTATGAAGTTTTGACGGACATACACCTGCAGCACTATGTGTTAATTAAAGAAACCTTGCAGACAAGTTGTCATCAACTGCTCAGTGCAGTAAAGGAAGAACTAGATACACAGGCCCGAAAGCTGCTGGGCCTTAACAGAGTGCCTAGGGTTGATAATGCGTGGTTCAATGCCAAACCAGAATCCCATCCACCACATAGATGCTGTAAGCAAGTACCACTCCATGCATAGAAGCAGTTACCGGCATGCACTTCAGCCTCACCACATATGCCATCCTGGCAATGAAGCTCAAAACCCTGCCGGCTTGCTTACCATGTGTCAGGGCTGAAGTGCATGGTGGAGTGCCAGAGCACAGGGCGGCACCTGCTGAAGTGGCTGATGGACAAAATGGATGTGCAGAAGGACGGCATCTTCCTGGCAGTCACAAAAGCAGTGGACCAAGGCACGGGACTGGTAAGGTTGGAGTGCGCTGCAGAGACGAGGATGTTGTACTAAAAGCTGATGAAGCATACCCAGAGTGGAAGACAGTGCAAAGCCTGCATGCCTCTGCAGTGCAGTTTTCCTGGCAAGGCATAGGATGACTTAATGCAATAGGTTCGTTTGCAGGGCTGTAATGGACTACTTCAGAAGGAGTGTCCGGCAGGATTCCCCTAGGGGAAGTTATGTTGTTTGTAGTCCAGCGACCTGTGAGTGCTTGCAAGTTTCCAGGAGCAATATTGCTTGAATTCGCATTCCTGCTGAAGATTTTCTTCCTATGCCGGTTTGCTCTCCTGTTCACAGATGAAGGAGACTGCGGCACGCATGCTGACCAACTTCTCAGTACAAGCCAGCGTCAATGACTTTTACACAGCACAACGAGTCTACAAAGATCCATCGGGCAAAGTACTACCGCAGGTAAGCACAGGGGTGTGGCAGTGCAGATTGCTCTATTGCACACCTTGGTCTTCGTAACAAAGAGCTGATGATCCCAGAGCACTTGCAGAACCTCAACCAACCGACATTTTTATGCGATACTGTAATCCAGGCACTGAAAGCATCAATTTGAAATTTAACATGGGTCTTGGGCTGGTCGGCTGAGGCGTCTGGAGCTGACACACACAGGCACAATTGCTCTCGTCATCAAGGCACATGCTTTCTACTTGCGCAGTCCGCATGGCTGCATGTTGTCCTTGAAACATCATCTTTCATATGGTACTTGTCTGGTTGCCCTGCAGGCTGTGGAGGCTGACAGCATTGACATCTTGGCAGTCCAGGCCCCTGATTGCAAGGTGCTTCCAGCATCAATACAGGACCTGCTGCACACTGCGCGCACGAGTGTGCTGATCTATAGGCAGCAGGCAGCAGCCATTGGGGCATTCCCGGCTGAACCAGCAGCTGTGGAGGTGGCTGCCACTTGATAGGGTGTCATCAGCCCAGCGGACCTAGCAGCATTTGCCGGACTAATAGCTCGTAAGGAAGGTATGCAACTAGGAGCCTTCCAAGGGGTGTTGTCTGAAATGTTTTCGTCTCAATGTAATGGTGTCTGTTTAACAGGGTCTTACAGGCCTTGAGACGTGGCCACGATTGCCTCTCAAGTGTCCACGTTGACTTGAAATTCGGGTGGCTTGATCTTCAGTGCGAGGATGTGTGACATGTCACATGTCACATGGCACGAGTAAAGCCTTGCAACACATACTGCGCCAGAGGGCTAACTCTGTATGGCTTCGGCTTGGCGTATTGGCTAGGCGCCCTCCTGCATTTTGGTAC
Source organism: Pseudopediastrum boryanum (assembly GCA_963556185.1). Classification (NCBI taxonomy): domain Eukaryota; kingdom Viridiplantae; phylum Chlorophyta; class Chlorophyceae; order Sphaeropleales; family Hydrodictyaceae; genus Pseudopediastrum; species Pseudopediastrum boryanum. The sequence continues at coordinate 1,310,235 of OY744506.1, forward strand.
ACTCAGATGCCAGACATTGGGTCAGCACTAGCCATTACGAAGGACCAAATTATGATATGTAACTGTTGAGTGTTGCTCCTGCTTGTGTAGGGTGCTCTGAATGGCTGGCCGTTAGTTTATAATCCTAACCTGGTAGTTTGCGAAGATAGGTTCAAAATGTGTATGAGTACAAACAAATATCCCGCATTACAGTGACAGTATGCAGCTTGTAGCTGGGCACCCGTCATCGGCAGAACCATGCTGAAAAGACCTCTGGAAGAATCATTAGCCCGCAGGAGCTACGCGGGAAGTAACCTGGCTAAGCTGTATTACCAGCGCTCGGGGCCCCGCATTTCTCGCATTGCTACTCAACTGAATGAGGGGCGTGAACTGAGTCGGGTAACCGCTCTGTGAGAGGCAGTGACGTGCAGCTCAGTGTATCAAAGTCTACCATGCGAGTTTCTGATGAGCTTGCTACTCCTGAAGGATGGATTATCAGTCCGTTCGGCCACAGAACGGGTGCCGAGGCGTGGAGTAGGTTCGGAGTCAATCGGTGGGGACCCCGGCTTCAGCTCTGTGTCGGCCAGAGATTCATTCTTGACTTCTGCATGTTCATTTATTTGCCAGAGTGCGTGGGATGAGACCACATAATGTGAAAGCCTGCTCCGCAGGGTGGCGTCCCCTGATATTGTTCCCTACTAAGTCAATCTTCACATGGCAACCATACATAAATGGTCCTCCCGCTCGCCCCATCGGTGCCCAGGATCATCTAAATGCTTGTCGGTCCTAGCATGCATCATGGACTGTTGGAGTCCGTAGAGGCAAAAATGCAGGGGTGCAGACTAGTATGATCTAAACAAGACAGCACATGACGAAAGAAATTAGAGCGAGCTTCAGTTACAAACATGCAAGCTGTGCATCAGCAACCTTCTCATGTACCATTTTGCATGCTTGTTGCTTTGCAGAAGAACAAAGCAAGTGAGCCCCTTCACGCAAACAGCCGCAAGAAAAACCCCTGGCTGAAAAAGTACTCTGATCTCTGGAGAACAGCGAGTGTGTTTCCTAGCAGTGTACAGCATGCGATAAGCAAACAAACACTACCGCCAAAGCAACTCAACCCACACTTGGGGAAGCAAGCGACATTCAGCCCCTCCAAAAAAAACATGCGATATGTACCTGAGCAACGCCCAGGGCAGGCTCCCAACATCTATCCACACTACACCGCACAAAGCATCAGTCCAGTTCGTATTCTAGTCTCATCTCTTCATTTATCCTTCATGTTGAATATATCAAACATCACTGCTTCCGCACAAAATTGGCTCCACATCCTAACATATCTGCAAACCAGGCCGTACTCCCAGGAGCACCCCCTGGGCCCCCACCAGCCGACCTCCCCCCGCTCCCCCCAATCGTTGCAGGCTCCAGCGCCATCTGTATTTGCCACCCCAGCTCCTGCACTTGCCTCTCTGCCTCCGCCAACTGCACCTTCAACCCCTCCACCTGTCTCTCTGCTGCTGCTGCCCTCCTAGTCTGCACCGCTGCTGCCAACTGCAACTCCTCTACCTGTGTCTGCATCTTCTCCAATCTCTCCTTCTCCTCCTGCCTCTCCCTCACGTCCCCTTCCCCCATCATCTCACCCCCCTCCTCCCCTACCTCCAAACCCTCCTCCCTCTCCACCCCCCACCCATCCAACACGCCATCCCAACCATCTTCTTTCACCCCTGCTAGCCTCCCACCACTTTTTGCGCTTCCATTGCTGAATCTAGCTGCCCGCTTCTGAGCTGCGACCGCTGCACTGGGTGATGCGGTGTGGGTATCCACATCTTTGGACTTTGACTCAGCTGCCTCAGCAAGAGCCAAAGTCAGCTCAATCTTGGCCTGCTCAGCTGCTGCTGCACGTGCTAAAGCACCCTCCACCTCCTTCTCAGCCTGCATCATCCAGGAGAATCAGATACGTATGTTTGTTAAGAGAGACCATTACACAGCCCTACGGGTCGTGCAGCATCCAAGCATGATTCCAGATACGTATTTTTTGAAAGAGAACGCTACACAGCCCTCAGAAGCATGCAGCACCCGCTATACTGCAACAAATGAGTGTTGGTTGGAGTCTAGCGGGTGAATCCAACCCGCTCAGCTTAGTTGGTTCAGCAGAAGCCTACTTTTGAGTGTGTTAAGGGTGAGGGAAGCAGACATGAGACACATGAAGAGTCATGGTAACCTAACATAAATCACTGCAATGCTTTCGGTCTGTGCAGTGCCGGCCACATGACTCCGATAAGTTTGCTATTGTGTCTGTGTTGATGTATGAGTAGCTATTGTATGGCAAGCCAGTATATGTACGTGGGTAAAGAGCTCATTCTCAGTTCCCAGCTACAGTTTACATATACCCACATGCTGGATGGTACTTATGGGTCCTATTGAGTGCACAAAAGAAACAGGTGGGTTTTGATCTTGCCAGCAACCGTGCTGCACATAAGCAAATCCTCTGGCCTGGACTTGGCTTAACATATTCCCAAGTCTGAATTTACAGCTATGTGTCCTAGTGACCTTCACAGCTCCATGTCCTAAGAGGTTCACAGCTTTGTCTCTAGATCCTGCTAAGAGGTGCTGAGAGTCAGCTGCGATCATCACGGTCCCTCTGCAGCTTCCCTTCCTGTCAAATTACTACCATCACAGCAGCCCCTCCTGCTGCAGTGTCATCACATCTAACCGCTGGGTATGCAACGCCCGAGCCAAATCCTGTCTTATAAATATATACCACTGCAGTCCTGATCCAATGCAGTCCCAATGCACGCCGTTGCATCTAGCCTCAGGTTGTGTGTAGGCAAGTCCACCATCGGCTGTGTGGCTCCTGATCCTTGTGTATGGCCTGGGTTTGTTTGGCCATGGCATAGCTGATTTAGCAGTTTGTTTGATCAATTGATTGAGTTCCGGTCCATAATCCTTCTCGCGGACCCAACCCGCGTCCACCTTGCCCTTGACTCAGCCCACCACTTACCACTGCAGCTCTCTTTTCAGCCATGGCTACAGCCCTAGCAGCCGCCTCTTCCTTCTGCGCTACTGCCGCCGCCACCATCCGATCCACATCCGCTGCTCGTGCCACTTCATCTTCCAGAAGTGCCTGCTGAGCTGCCTTCTCTGCCGCAAGCTGGGCTTCAAGCTTCACAACTTGTGCTGCTGCTGTGGCTGCTACTGCTGCTTGCTCTGACAGCTCCGAAGTCAGAGTGTCTAGCCGCAGCTGTAGCTCCGCTGCTCTGTGGTTTAGTCGGGTGGCTTCTGCTTGGGCGGCTTGGAGGGCACGGTCAGACTTTGTGCTCTGCTCTGAGGCTGAGGAGGCTTGTACTCGGTAACCCTCCACCCGCTCTTGCACCTGCAGACAGCCACCATTGTGTATTCGTATCTGATCGCAGCTTAGATGGTTGCAATTACTTTCGCTTGTTGCACTTCGCAGCCGCATCATAGCGTTTAGCTCTCCCTTGCTGTGTTTCTGCAGCTGCATAACTGTGTCATGTGTATCCCCGCTGCGCTCTGCAGCTGCATATCTGTCTGATGGGTTTTACGCTTGTTGTTGAGATGTGGTTTTCAACCAGCAGAACTGCAACATATCGTGGTGTAGTAAAACAACTATCTTACACTCCAGCACAGACAAACAGCTGCAGGTGTTGCTTTTCCTGAATGCAATCTCCAGCTTTCACAAAGCTCATACTCTCAATATGTATGCTTTCACCTATTTCCTGTGCCAGCTCTCACTGCGGGATATTGCCGCCTTTGACATGCCATAACATGAAATACATATGAATATGGATATACATACTGCATGTGCATAGAATTGCATATTTCAAATCAAAGCACAAGCCCTACCTGAGCCAGCTCTGACTTCAACTGCTCCTCAGTGCACTTGTACTGCCTCTGTAGTGCCACAAACCGCTTATTCCGCTCCATCACCTCCCTCTGAAGCTTCGCCAGCGCCTCCTCTGCTGCAGCCGCCGCTGCCCTTGCATCTGCTACAGCTGCTTGCGCTTCCCCATCCACCCGCTGCAGCTGCTCCTGAAGCTGCTCTACCTGCTGCTGCAGTCCTTCCACCACCTGCTGGTGTTCCTTAGCTACGGCCTCCACAGCCGCTGTTACTGCTGCTTCCTGCTCAGCTGCTGCTGTATCTGTATACTCCTCTCTAGCTTGCTGCAGCTGCAGCCGTAAGTCCGCCTCCAAACCTCCTTCCACCTCATGCAATTTCGTCCTGACAGCATTTAGCTCTGCTTGAACTTGCTGTAGCTCTACCTCTGCTGCTGCCTTCTCCTTCTGGAGCTGCTGTAAGGCATTTGTAATGCTACTGTAGTCGGTCCGTAGAGCTGTCAGCTGTGTTTGTGCAGTGTTCAGTTGGCTGGCAGCTTCTGCTGCTTCGGCACGTGCTGCTGCTGCTAAAGCCTCTGCTGCTGCTGCCCGGGCTGATACATCTTGGACCCTAGACGCAGCCTGTGTAATGGAGAGAAAGAAGCATATATGAGATAGAAGGATATAGCATTATCATTACAGAATTTTATGATATGCCATACCACAAAGTGCCACAGGCCCTGCACCTCAAGCTCTTTACAAAAACAGTGAGGTGGAACACGATATAGGCTGTCTTCGGCATGCAACCAGAACTATGACAACATAAGCCTAGACATGAGATTCATAGCACATAGCATTAGAGGCATGCAATCTCATCATGCTCTGCCCACATGGCCAGAGCAGTCATCAAAGACCAACATGGTCCATGCATATGAAGCCAAGTTGAAGCATGCAAGAAACTAGAAACTGATACATCTTGAACTCTAGATGCCGCCTGTGTAATAAAGAGAAAGACGCACACGAGCCAATACGCATGCCATCCATTTCTTACATAAAGGCAGCTTTTGAAGAAGACTTGGCATGTTTCACAAAGCCAGGTTGAAGCCAAGCAAAAAGCAAGAGCACCACCCTTTGCTGCCTGCTGCCCAGGCCCCTGCTGCTGCTCGAGCTGAAACTTTATGGACTCTTCAGTAGCATGTACAAAGCAAGGCCGCACATGATGTCCTCAGACAAATTTGCTGGTCAACTAAGTGTAAATACCTTTCACGTTCTGAAATGGCAGCCCAGAAGCAACTAAACCTACAACTAGCCTCCACCCAAAAGGGCACAAGCTCTCCATCTCCCATCACACAACTTCTCTCCAGACAGCAAAACCCTCTGTTCAAATCTGGCAAGCTAGGGCAGAATCTGAATGCAACCTTTGCACAGCCCTCAAACATACACTCTGCAGTTCAGGAACACTTGGCTTACCTATCTGCACTCCTTCTCCATGTGACTGGAATCCCCCCTTCCTTTTCCTTGCCCCACTCACCAAATTGACTTCTGCTGCTGCCCCATCCCTAACCGCCTGCAACTCAGCAGTCAAAGAGGCAACATGTCCCCTCGCCTCCTCCAGCTGCCTCTTCACCTTCTGCATTGCCTCCTCTCTGTCACACCCTTTGCTCGCCACTGCTTCTGCCTGCTCCCGCAACTGCTCCAATTCCTCCTCCACCACCACCACCTCCTGCTGTAACCTCTCACACTGCTTCTCCCGCCCTTCCAACTCGACCTGTAGTGCCCCTAGCTCAGCCCTCAGTCCCTGTACCTCCCTTTCCAGCCTTTCCCGCTCTACATTGCTCTCCTTCCCCTCACGTTGTAGCTGTTCCACTTGTAGCTGCAGCTGCTGCTGTAGTGCCTGCCGTACTTCCACCTCTGCTGCTGCTGCTGCCGCCGCTGCTACAGCCTGCTCCAACTCCCGCTGTAAGTTCTCCACCCTTAGTTGGTGCCTCTGCTGCTGCTGTTCCGCCCCTTGTGCCTTGGAGCTCTGCTGACCCTGCAATTCCTCCACCTTCCCCTCTAACCCCTGCACTTGTTGCTGCTCCACCTGCAGCTGCTGTTCTAGCTCTTCCACCTTCTGCTGCAACACCTCTTTCTCCTCTATTACTACCCGAAGCTGCTCTTGCTGCTCCTCCTGCTGCTGTAACTGCTGCTCCACCTCCAGCAACCGCTGCTGCAGGCCTTCCCTCTCCGCAATGACTGCCCTCAGCTGTTCCTGCTCTTCCCCTTGCTGCTGCTGTAACTGCTGCTCCACCTCCAGCAACTGCTGCTGCAGGCCCTCCCTCTCCGCAATGACTGCCCTCAGCTGTTCCTGCTCTTCCACTTGCTGCTGCTGTAACTGCTGCTCCAGCTCCTGCACCCGTTGCTGCAGGCCTTCCCTCTCCTCCCCAACCTCCCGCAGCCGCTGCATCTGCTCCTGCAGCTGCTGCCCCTGCTCCTCCCCTCTCTGCAACTCCCCTTCTTGCACCCTCAACTCCTCATCCAACTCCCGCACCTGCTCCTGCGCTGCTTCCAGAGCTTCCTCCAGCTGCTGCTGCAACTGCTTTGCCTGCCGCAGCTGCTGTTGCTGCTCCGAGACCAGCCCCTGCTGCTGTGCTAGTTCCTGATGCACCAGTAGCAGCTCCTCTCTAGCCAACCCCAGTTCTGCCAACAGTTGTTCTTCTCCCCCAACACCAGCCATGCTGGACCCACACAGGCTCGCAGGGCTTGGTTGGTCTAGAGATTTACCCCCTGCCCCCACCAGCCATACCCGGCTGCTGCTGAAGCTGGTGTGGGGGCTCTGACCTACTGCTCCTGCCACTGCTCCTGCTCCTACTGATGATGACGACACTGCTGCATTTCCTATGTGGCTGAGATCTGGGGAGAAAGTCAAAGGACGCGGTGGCAAGCGACTCTTTGATGTGACTTCATCCTCAGGGCTTACACTGTCATTGCTGCCAGCACCACTAACCTCCTCTCCTTGCTGCTCCTGCTGTTCCTGTTCACCTAAAACTGACAAACCTAGCTTTGGGCGTGGCTCCTGCTCCAACCCCTGCTGCTGGTGGTGGTGGTGGCTGTAGTTACAAGAACCCCCATTCTCCAGCGCCAGAGCTCCCTCGTGGCTCCTTTGCCCATCCAAAACCTTAGGCAATTTCCCCACCACCCTCACCAAGTCATCAACAGCATCGTCCACCACCCCCTTCTGCTCCCGCACCCCTTCCTGGGACCTCTCATAAACCTCCATCACATGCCATAGCTGCTCCATCACCGGCAGCACCCTCTGCAGCCCCCTCATTCCCCCTCCCTCCTCCGCCGTCCCACCCCCTAGCCCCTGCCCCCCCTTCACCACCCCCTCCATTCCCTCAATCTCCTGATTGCCCTTCCCTTCATCACCTACAGCAGCGCTTACATGCTCCTGCAAATGCTGCATCAGCTGATGCATGGAGTCACCCATTGTCACTCCTGCAGAGTGATGCCCCTGTACTGCTGACTCCAAGTCAGCTGTAGCGCCTTGAAGCTGCACATGTGCCGTAGCTAGAGCACATGCCAGCACCCCCTTACTCTCTTCCATCACACGCAGCAACCCTTGCTCCTTCTGAAGCTGCTCCTTTAACTCCTCCACCTCCCCCTCAAGCTCCCTTATTCGCTCAGTATTCTCATTGCTGCTAAGCTGCTCCTGCTGTTGCTGAAGGTGCTGCTCATATTCCTCCCGCTGTGCTGACAGCTGCTGCTCAAGCTCCCTCACATGCTCAGCATCCTCATTCCTGCCCAGCTCCTCCTGCTGCTTCTCCAGCTGCTGGTGCTGTAGCTGCTGCTCAAATTCCTCCCGCTGTGCTGACAGTTGCTGCTCCAGCCGCTGCAGATCCCCAGCCATCCTCTCCTCCCGCTCCTGTGCTGCCCTCCGCACCTCATTCACCTCCTCCATCTGCCGTATTTCCTCCATGAACCCCTCCTCCCGCTCTTGTGCCATCCTCCGCGACCCCCGTAGCTCCTCCTGCTCTTCCTCCAACAACCCCTGACACACTTGCAACTCCTCCCGCACCCCCACCACCTCTTCCTGCAAAGCAGCAGCAGCAGCTTGTGTTTCCTCAAGCTGCAGCTTCAGATGCTGTACCTCCTCAGATGTAACACCAATGCCACTTCCGCTGCCACTGCTGCCGGCACTCCCCTGCTGCTGCTGCAGCTGCTCGAGCTGCTCCTGTAGTTCTGCCGCCTTCTTGAGCTGCTTCCTTGCCCGCACCTCCCAAGTCTTATGCGCAGCTTCCTCAACCTCCAACTGCTGCTTTAACTCCTGAAGCTCTCCATCTACATCAACACCATCTGCTCCTCCCACTCCTGCTGCTGCTGCCTGTCGAGCAGACTCCAACTCCTCTAGCAACCTCCCCGCCTCCGCTTTAGCTACCTCAAGCTGTCCTTGCAAGATCTGCACAACCTCAGCCCCCCCACCCCCACCTCCTTTTGCCGCCACTGCTGCTGCTAAACCCCGCTGAGCCTCTGTCAGTTGCTGCTGAAGCTCAGCCATTTGATCTTCAGCAGTCACGAGCTGCTCACACTGCCGTTCCACCTGCCCCTCCAGCTCCCCCAGCCTCTCCCTCAACACATCCAGCTCCCTCAAAGCGACTTCCAACTCCTGCTGCGCCTGCGGGCTCTCCTCACCAACCCCCTTAGCTGCTTCGAGGCTCCTCAGCACAGACACCTCTTCAAGAACTCCTGCTAGCTGCTGCTGCAGCTGCTGGTTGTCCTCGGTCGCTGCATTAGCTGCTGCAACTGCTGCTTGAAGCTCCTGTACCAACTGTACCCTGGCCTCCCGCTCAGCTGCTAGCTGCTGCTGAAGCTCATCAAACAGACCCTGCTCTTGGCTCCTTGCTGCCGCCACCACTGGTGCTCTTTCCTGCTGATGCTGCAGTTGCTGTTGTAGATCTGAGACATCTGCTTGAGCAGCTACCAGAGAGGCTGCTAACTCCCCCTCCCTCTGCTCTGCTGCAGCAACTCCAGCTTGAAGCAGCTCCTCCAGCCGTACCACTTCCGCAGCTAACTGCCGGCCATCCACCCCAGCTGCTGCTGCCCCTGCTACCTCTCCTGCGGCTGCTACTGCTGCTGCTGCTTCCTTTTCCTCCTGCAGCTGCTCCACCTGATGCTGCAGGTCCTTCACCCTTTGCAGCTGCTTGTGAGCCCGCCCCTCCCACAGCTTTGCATTGGCTGCTGCTGCATCCAGCTGCTGCTGTAGCTGCTGCAGCTGATCGTTTCCAGCGACTCCGCCTTCTGCACTACTGCTACTGCTTTTAGTCTGCTGCTGCTGCTGTTCCTGCTGTAAGATGCTCAAGCTTTGCTCTTGCTCTGCTAAACGCGTCTCCAGCAAAGCTCGAGCTGAAAGTGCCTCATTCAGCTGCTGATCAAAGGATAGAACCTGGGCACAACCATGCAGCAACAACAGGCGAGATGGGTTGTGGCATATACACATATATCCATCCTAGCGCCTGTGGGCTTGAGTTTTGACCCTTAGGCCATGATAATGGTGCTTGCTCTGCTCGGAGGCTTGCCAGGACTTAGGTATCCTTGTGCCATGTTCACCTAATTGAGCGTGCAACAATGACACTATGATGTCCCTACCATTGGTAAGCCCTGTTCACGGTCGGAACCCCATCAAGTTCACGGTCGGAACCCCATCAAGTTCACGGTCGGAACCCCATCAAGTTCACGGTCGGAACCCCATCAAGTTCACGGTCGGAACCCCATCAAGTTCACGGTCGGAACCCCATCAAGATCATTCAATGGCATGCGCTGCTTACACAATCACAACCCCTATTGGTCTGAGGACCCTCCCTCTCAGCTGACACACCTAAAACTTCTATTAGCTTGCCAGTTGCCATTCCTATCAGCGTACACAACCACAGTTACAGCCATTATAAGCTGTTCCGTGTTACCTGCTGCTCTGCTGCCCGCCTGGCCTCTTTGTGATTCTGCACCAAGTCCTTGAGTTCCTCGACCTCGCCTAGAGCTTCAGTAGCAGCATCTTCAACTGCTGCCAACCGAGCCTTCAGCTGGGCGTTCTCCTGCTTCAAACGCTTTACCAGCCCAGCTGAACCACTGGGGCTGCTGCTGGTGATGCTGCTGTCAGGCTGAGGGGGCTGTGGCAGGGCAGAACCCTGGCAAAGATGGGCAGCAGAGGAAATACGGACAGTTCAGCAAACTCAGTCATGGCTGGCATGACATGCATTTAGTTCTTGCAATGGCAAGGATCCATCCAAGCAGCGGATGTACTGGTAACAGCACTGCCAAGATGTCTTGAAAGGCACTATATTCGTAGACCTGTGATGAGTACATCCATGTCATGTACTTAGCGAGCAGAATGAAAGATGGATTTAGGGGCTATAACGCTACCATGCTGCTGGTCATGGCATACGTGGTCCACACTCTAGGAGCATGACTTTGCAAATCCTGCAGCATATAGCTCTGGCATCCTTCAAACTGTTGTCAGACACCATGTTGGAAGCACTGCTCCTGCCTTACCGTGTGGCCATCCAATAAAGATACATCTTGAAGGTCTGAATCCAGCCCAAAGGGCAAAGGTGGGGCCTGTGTGCTGCTTTGTGTTGCATCTGGTTGGACATGAGGTCGAATGCCATCTGGAGAAACTGGTTCTACTGTCAGTACTTGATTGGCAAGTGTGCTGATCTGGTCGGTTAGCTGGTGGCGGGCCTGCTCCTGCGACGTCCAAAGGGACAGCGTACCGTTAAAAGGTGACATACCTTCCTGATCAAAGTGACCAACAGAATGGGGGTTCAGACTGCAAGGGAAGCAATGAGACTGCATCGGCATGCATAGCCCTTCCGTTCACTCACCAGAGACCCTTCTATCCCAGCAGCACGTACAGCATGTGTCGCCTGCTCGGTTAGTTGGCTGGCCTGGTCAGTCAGCACCTTGGTCAGGCTGTTGAACTGCTCCCACATGGCACTCCTATTCACTGCAGTTGACGTCCTGTTCGGGCTGAAGCGTCCAAGCTCGCTTGCCTCGCTGAGGATACACTTCGTGTAGTCATCTCATGTGCGGCCTTTGAGTGCAATTGTTAGCAAAGGTGTAAACGGTCTCAGTTGTAACCAACAGAGAACCATGTGCCAATGACTCAAATCATAAGCTAACTCATGGAGCATGAAACGAAAGTTCTTTGGCTGCCGACCATGTCTAGCTACAAAGGGGCAAGTTGAGTGCGCACGGCTGGAGAGCTGGAGTGGGACACCGACCGTGACACTCGGTCTGCTTGCTGTACGGTACGGTACGGGCAGCGAAAATGCGGATGCCTTGCTGGTACAAAACGCCAATCATGGTATCAATAGGGTTGGGTTATTATTTCCGATAGGGGCCAGAGAGCTGATAGGGTAGCACCGCCATGTCAGGTCGTGTCTTGGAAGCCTCCCCAGCAGCGGACATGGGACTCTGTGATTTGATCACATCTGCGCAAAACAATAGATCATTCTAGCTAGCGATGGCCACACACGTAATGTACGTATGACTGTTTAGAGCTCATGGCATGTATGCATGAAAGTATGGGCTGGGGTCCTGAGCTCGGCACGAACATCGTGTCAGCTTAAACTGACTGTTTGCGTCTGTTTGCACAGCCAATAAGCAATGGGCTCGCATACTTTGCGGCTTTGGGGCGCACTGGCAGCGATCGTCACCTTGGCCCTTGGGACAGCTGCCGAGCTTCAAGCAGAGGGCGTAGACCAGCCGGGCTTTCCAACTGCAGCTTATAGATTACCAGAACTACTGGGTCTTAAAGAACCCATAGGAGGTGAAGGCCTGGTGCAGATTGTGCAAGCGTTCAGGTACTGCCGTGGGACACTGGGGCCTGCTTCTTGTAAGGCATACTTCTGCAGCCTGAATTTTCAGGTTGCCCCTGTGAATACCAGCAGTAGTAGTTTTGTTGTGGCTGGCATGCAGAGGAGTAGCATACGTGCACCGTTGTTGCTGGTTCAGATTATCTGTATCAACACCATCTGTCTGCCAATAGAAACATCTTTGACCACCATGTACAGGGTGTCAGTTATAACATGCTAGACGCGCTGGGCTCCAGTTTCCTGAGATGCGTCGATAGTAGGGGCGAAGGCAATCAGTGCTATTGTCATTGGATGCAGTTGCATTTCTTATGGCAGCTGGCTCTATTCTTCATGTACCCACAGTGACTGTGCCCAACCTAGTTCCACATGGCTTCTCACGAGGCTCCTTGCATGATCGCATTGGCCAAGACCTCGACCACCCTCTGAGCTGCTCTCTCCTCCCCTCTCTCCCCTCAGCAAGGAGCATAATGTCCCAAACACTGCTCCCAAGACATGTGCCTCTCGTTTTCTGCCTTGCAGAGCATCGTGTCCCTCACGCACAAAGGTCCCAACTTCGATCCTGTGTGCATCTGACTTGTACAGTCAGTACAGCAAAGGCATACCTTTAGACGCAGCTAGCATAGAAGGCATCTGTACCGCCATCATGGCTTGCCAGGTATGCCTGCAGTAAGCCAGCAGGGTTTAGGGTTCTGGGGTAGGAGACATCTCATAGGTTTGGGGTGGTGGTCTCATATATTTGCTCTTTGCTTGTATGTGCCGTGCCAGCCTGTCATGAACCCTGCGTTTGTCGCCTAGCCTGCACCCTTGTTTTATGCCTGTACAACCTTCAAGGCACAAAAGGCAGCCGGGGTAAGGAGGCACAGAAGGCAGCAAACTGTTCGGGGCTGGGCTTCTCCTATGCTCACAAGAAGTGCACCTTCGAGAAAAAGACAGTTTAGGAAAGAGAAGCTATGGAGTGAGGGCAAGGCTTATACCGCTGGAAGAGGATGCACGTCCCTTTGTATGTGAGACTGGACTGTGGGACACTGAAATTTGATAGAAATATGGGTCGATGTGTGTGGGATCACTTTAAGACTCTGTCAGTTTCAGGACTGTCATGTTCCGAGTGCTTCTTCCTTTGCTGGTTACTGAGTGAGTAATGCTGGCAGGTTGCTATGTGGTGCAGGCGTGATTACAGTTGTTCGTGGCCTCGTCCCCAGTAGGGTACATCTCGTCAAGGAAGTCACTGCAAACTCTAACCCATGCGTTGCTTGTCTTGCCTTGTTTGCAGTTGGATCCCACATGCGCCCTAGAGGACCCATTAGCAGCAGCAGCTGATGCAGCTGATGGTACTGGCAACGATGGCGGAGACGTCACCATGCTCCTTCGTGCCATCGTGGCCTTTGGACTCTTCATAGAAGCTTTACTGGGCATTTACATCCCTGTGTGGATGAAGTCCCTTGATAGCTACGAATGGTGGCTGTCTCTCCTAAACTGCTTCAGCGGGGGAGTGTTTCTATCTGCTGGTCTAGTGCATCTCCTGCCACACTGTCAGGAAGCACAGGAGAAGCTAGCACCTCTACTAGGCGAGTACCCGCTGTACCTCGTGCTTATCACGTTGGGGTATCTACTGGTGCTGTTTGTGGAGAGGGTGGCGTTCGATGTGCATGGGGCAGCACACCAGCATGGGCCACATACTGGGGTGGTGCGTAGCCATAGTGGGGGTCTTGTTGCCTGCAGCTTAGCTGGAGAGCCTTGCCAAGGTGATGACTGTGAGCAGCATGGCGACGGCCACGATCATCATCACCATCATCATCACCATCATCAGCAGCAGCCGTCAGCTGCCGGCGGCGACTGCGGTGGTAGTGACAAAGGTGGTGACCACAACAGCAGTGATGGGTTGCAGGAGCCGCTGCTGATGAGTGATCATGGAGGTGATGAGGTGACGGCTGCTGCTGGTAGCCGGCCGGCACTTGTGAGCAGTACCTCCTGTGGGCATCATCATCATCACCACAGCCATGAGGGTGGCAGCTTGCATCAGGGGATGGTGCTGCTGGGGGCCATGAGTGTACACACTGCGCTGGAGTGCATGGCACTAGGGCTTATGGTGAGTAAGCGGCATGGAGGGGAGGAAGGGGCTTTGAGAAGGGAGCAAAGGGCTTGGGGAGGGGAGGAAGGGGGTCTGGGAGGGAAGAATGGGGCCTGGAAGGGGGAGGAGGGGGTTCGGAAAGGTGCAAAGGGGCCCGGGAGGGAAGCAAGGGGGGCATGGGAGGGGAGGAAGGGGCCCTGGGAGGGGTGTTAGGGGGCCTCAGAGGGGAGGAAAAGGGCGTGGGAGGGGAGGAAGGGCCCCTGAAAGGAAAGAAAAGGGGCCAGAGAGGGTAGTGAGAGGGCCTGATAGGGGAATACGAGGAATATAGGGCCTTAGTGTCCCAGGTGGCAAAGGGATTACCAATGCGTAAGGGTGTGCTTACATCGTCGTTTGAGATCTGACCCCGGGCATGTGTTTCATCATAGATTGTCGATAGCATCAGCCGTGCGTAGGTTCAAGGAAGACGCGGTGCTAGTACACGTGGTGCGCTCCCACCTTTACCTTGTGGGAGCCGCTGACAAAAGGCGTAAGAGAGTTCATCGGAGCTAGTGATTATATCACTTAGTGATGATAGCCGGGTATCAACGCATATTCAGCTTCCAGAAGTGCTTGCGTAGGATGTTTTGAAGGTACTGAAGGTGTGGTGCCATTTTGTGAGTGCTTGTTAACCGTAGATCATATGTTAGCTGCGCAAGCAGAATCTGACAATTTGGTCCATGCTTTCTAGAGGTAGAACTGACGATTTTCCCTTGGCGTCTCGTTCCTTGCAGTCTGCCCGCAAGGAGTTCTTCATGCTGGTGATTGCCATTGCCAGCCACAAGCTCATCAGTGGGCTGGCCCTCAGCTCTCGCTTCCTTAAGGAGGGAGCAACAACCAGACAGGTGGGTGGCTGGTGCCATTATAAAAATTTATAGCAAAACTGTTATAAGGCTTGCATCTCCGGCTCTTTGGAAAGCAGTGCGGTGGAACAATACACGGGTTGTCATTGGTGGCTGGTAGGACCTAACCCCTGATTATTGGGATAAAGGGTGGGCTGGTTGCAACCAGTGGAGGACTCTTGGACATGAATATTGAGTATGCCGTTGAAACCAATGTTGGCTCCTTGTGATGACGGTGCGCCCATCGGTCCCATCAGCGCCCCACTTTGACTGGGCCATTTGGCGATATGTAATCTGGTTTGGCAAGATATCAATTGGGGCTGCAAAGGCGCTAATTGGAACTTAAGAAAGGCATTGGATATGACTAGCGTCTATGCTTACGGACCGAAGAGAGCCACTTGAAGCGCTGGAGTGAGTGGCGGTGGCTCAGTGTCTCTTTAAATGCACTGTCAACTAGGTCGACCTGGCTCTATCCTAGTGCCAGGATATGGAGTTTGACAACTGTGTGTCGGCAACAATATGTGCCCTTGTATGGTGTGCATGCTGGCAAATGTAATGGTTTAAAGTACACCTGCTAGCCGGGGGGACATGAAAACCTAGCAGTGGAAACGTAGCAGCAGAATGCGAGTAGAACAGGCGTTTGCGGCTCTCAGCCTCTGAAGAGGAAGGCTTGCAGTTTGTTGCTGGGAAGTGTGGGCCCTGACGGGTGGTAGATGCTGATCATCGTGCCAAGCGGGTTCTTGTCCAGCGTAGTTTCTTGATATTGCCTGCGGGAGTGCTTTCTGCAGTTTGCAGACAGCTAACTAATGCTCAGGCCACTGGAATGAAAGCCCAATTTTGAGACACTCTAAGCACTGCCTCTTTATGTCCTGCCTTTGCAGATCACAGTATTGGTGGGCCCTTTCGTCTTCGTAGCACCTGTCTCCATCTTTGTGGGGGTGTTCGTGCGGGACGTAAACCCCATCATCAACCTTGCCCTGTGCTGCTTCGCCACTGGGACTTTCATCTACGTGGGAGCAAGTGAGATTGTGGAGGAGGAGTTTGAAGGGGACATGCGAAGCGGGAGGAGGGATATCAGTCAGCTGCAAGCAAGGTACCTCAAATTTGTGATGCTGCTGTTGGGCGTGGGGTCCATTGCATTGCTGTCTATGATTCATGATCATGATCATGACCATAATCACTTGGGCGTTGTGGGGCTTGGGGGCGGGCATCATCACCATCACCACCACTGATGGCTTGGGAGGACAATGTGGTGGTGCTTCTGCCAGATTATGGCATAAATGTTTGCTGTGCAGTGTAGTGGCCAGTGGTCCTAATGATGTGTCCTTTGTGGGGAGGTGGCGGAATAGCAGACTTGGGATAAATCAGAGATTGCTTTGGGTGGGGTTAGTCTGGTAGTTGGCAACTGTCGACATACGCAGGTAAAGGATGCAAGCGGGGGGGGGGGGGGGCTGTCGTTGGGCAGCAACTAAGCAAGCAAGGGGCACCCAGCGAATTGTGAGAGCTACATGCAGGTGCCGGAGGTATACAGTGCCTTTCAACTGTCTGCTTGGTCGATGTTTGAGCTCAGGCGGTCTCTCTGACATGTGTAGCATTTGCGTAGTGTGTAGCATTGTAACGTACATAGGACAACGAAGCCTGCCTACTAAAGCTACACATGCTGCTCCTGCCTGGCTACTACTGGTAGCCGCTACCGGTATGTACAAGTAGCCACTAGCTATCGTGCTGGCTGGTAAAACTGTTATATTCAGAATTAACATTGTGATTTCAGGGCGAGTGTCCTGCGCTGTCAGGCCAGACATAGAGTTGGACTGCAGCCGCAGGTGTATGCGTCCGGCGCCTGGTGTGCTTTAAGTTTCCTCGTGCGGTCATTGGATCAGCTGTGTCGCCATGTACGGGCGGGCCATACAGTGCAGCTATAGTAGTTGCTTTAGTGGACTCCGGTGAACTGACAGCTACACATAGTTACAGGTGCATGCGCTGGATGGCCTTGCCAAGTTGGCAAGGGCGGCAAGCACAGCTGCGCCGCTGATGGTGCGATGTACCGTATTTAAATTCCATGTATGTGGTATTCGGCACATTGATGAGTCAGTACTCGATTTGGCTCCCCCCCCTCCGATCGTCGACTCACTGAGCTGACCCGGGTCCGCACATGCCGTGAGTGCGGCGAGCATGTAGGCCCCGCGAGCATAAGATTTGTTACAGCAGGCATAGATTTTCTTCATGGTTTGGCGTTTAAAGAGGCTTCTCTCTGTCCCGAAAACAAAGTCTCCATCCGGCTTGAAGTGACGTCATCGGCTAGGCGGCAGCAGCCATGGTAAGCCCCCATAGACACCCCATCTAACAATTATTTGAGAATCAAGGCAGTAACCGCCCACAAACAGCCAGAAAAACAATCCGCAGTCGGGTGTAAAGCTGCAGGCTAGCAGGCACTTGCTCACCCTAAGGAGGACATGCTTCATATATATTCTGATCACGGCCAGGCCAGGCTGCCACAGTTCCACATGCTTGAAACATGTAGTAAGCTAGTGGCAGTGGCACAAAAAATCATTGCCAATACTTGTCCCGCATACACTGCCACCAGCAACACCGTTTACCTCAGCCATCAGTATATGGTGAATCCCATCGTTCACCGATTAGCATTCTGCAATTTGCCAAGTCTCTCCAATGCTCTATGGCAGGCCCAGATTACAGTACCGGTATTCTACCCTCTTACAGCTCGTCCTTCCTCTAGTAGCTTGCCTACGTTTGTACCATTTAAAGGATCGGATGCTTCCAAACGTCTGCCTGCAGAGTAAGCCATCAAGCCCGGTGACTACCCGCCAGATCCAACAGGCCTGAAACGCTGGCCCTCACGGGTCGTGGGCGATACCGCTGTTCTGGTGGTGGTGCCGTCTCCTTACCTCCACAAAAAAAAGCCATCAAGCCCCGTGTTCCGCCTTGCTGATCAGATCACTGTGGCTGGCCTTGGCGTAGCTTTTGCACTAGTTCCACATACTTCGGCTGATCTGGCGCAACAAAGCCATGCCTTATGAGGAAGTCCATGATGACGAGAGTGCAATTTGGCTTGTAGTCGTCTGTGTTGGCAATGACCTCTGATACCTTGGTAATGTCCCACAGCATGAATTCATCAACCTGCAACATAGCCACAAGCCACTGTTTGTTCAGAGAGAAAACAAGCCACTGTCTTTGAATATTATTAGCTGTCAGAATGTTAGGCCATAGCATAAGTGCCATAGGCCCCGCACATCAAGCTGTTCTGGATAAGAGCAAGGTGGAACATCTGTACGGGATGTTTTCAGTCTGCAGCAATACATAACTGACAACATTTGCTGAAGGTAAGTATTCGAGCGCAAGCAGCTGTCCTATTGACCTCCAAATGAGACAGTTTCCCTACCCCTGAAAGCCTTATGCATCATACTGGTAGAAACATATAGGCAAAAACCATGCCCCCCACCTCCGAATGGTCCATCAATGCACCATAAGGCAATGACCAACTTGAACGTTGGCATAGCATTAATACACATACATAACGTCACGATCATGGTTCAAGTTCCTACACCAATCCAGAGCCATTCCCCTTGCTACCAGCAGTGATGAGCCCTGGATTCTGTAAAGCCAGAAGTCCCACCATAAAACAGCCAAGCCCCACTGTCTTACTCCTTACCTCCCCATCCTGCGGTTTAGGTAGAAAGTCCTCTGGGAGCTCTAGGTCATAGCAGAACAGCACATCAGGTTTCAGCCCTTGGTCTGACATGCTGACATAGCTTACAAACCCCACTGGCTGGGCCTTACGGGCTAGGTCCTGCGGTACACCTGCTTCCTCCCAACACTCCTTGATCACATTGTCTGCACAGCTCAAACCATGAGGCTGAGATGAAAAGCAGAAGCAAAGGAAGCAAGTTTTGAGCGACAGAGTCTTGGCGCTGTCTTTTCAGATATGTGGATCCCAAGAGCTATTGCTATTCACGATTGATTCTGTCGATGTCTTTCAAGCTCGGTGACAGAGGTGGCAGATCTCTGGGAATGAGCCCAGGGAATGCGCAAAGGGAATGAGCTTCCTTAAAGCACTCCTTGATCACTTTGGCTGCATAGCTAAGCCCATGGGGCATGAGACAGAAGGCAGAAGTAGCAGCACATGCTTGATGCCAAGAAAAGCAAACATAAGGTTGGTGGCGACGGGCGCAAAAGGGGAGCTGTGGGGCTCTTTGTTACCACCCATGGGCCAACTCTTAGGCAATTGCAAAACACATACACTCTTCATGCCAATAGGTTAAAGAGCAGAGGGTTATATTGCCTGGTAACTAGAGGACATGCGATGAGAGGGGGGATGTAAACAACAGAACTGGGCAAGGGGGAAGGTGGAAAAAGGGAAGGGGGAAGGAACAAGGGCCAAGACTCCTTGATTTCATTGTCTAAAAAGCTCAACCCATGGGGCTCGGACAAAAAGCAGAAGCAACCGCAGTAGGCTTTGAGCAACAGAGTGAAGACCAATCCATCTCCTGACCATCCCTACCTGCCCTCCAACCTTAACGCTGGCCCTCCATCTTCTAACCTCTCCCTACCTACCCTGGCTTCCTGCCCTCCATCTCCTAACCTCTCCTTACCTGTCCTCAATACCTTCACCCCTCCCAGCCTGCCCTCCATCTCCTAACCCTTCCTACCTGGCCCTCCATCTTCAAATCATCCCTACCTTCTTTCCATCCCCTAACCCCTCCCAACCTGCCCTCCATCTCCTAAACCTCCCTACCCGTGGCCCTCCATCTTCAGATCATCCCTACTTTCCTTCCATCTCCTCGCCTCTCCCTACTTACTCTTCATCTCCTAACCCTTGCCCTTCATCTCCTAACCCCTCCCTACGTGCCGCCCGTCTCCTAACCCCTCCCTACATGCCCTTGATCTCCTAACCCTTGGCCTCCATCTCTTAACCCTCCCTACCTGGGCTTCCATCTTCAAATCATCCATACTTTCCTTCCATCTCCTAACCTCTCCCTACTTACTACTAATCTCCTAATCCTCCCTACCTGCTTTTCATCTCCTAACCCCTCCCTACATGCCCTCAATCTCCAAACCCTTGGCCTCCATCTCCTAACCCTCCCTACCTGCCCTCCTGCAACGATATGGTCCAACTTGCCGGGCCACGTTTGCTTTGCTGCACTTCTCCTGCCTACCCACAGCTTCAAACTGCCATCCCCTGCTCTAACATAGCCATTGACATGCACACCATAAGCTCGGATGCCAAAGAAAGGTGCTGCCGCCCGCTCCACCAGAAGCACAGGCTCGGCATCAAAGGCGGTTGTAACTGGGTATAGCTCGTCCCGCCAGCCCGTGATGATACCAGATTCTTTGAGTTGGGATAAGACGCCTTCACAAGCAACATATCGGGGGAACATGCTTAGCTACTTGTACTTAGTCCACCTGCTTAGATCAAGTGTCACAAGGCGTAAGAGCAGCAGCAGCCTAAGGCCTTTTCAGTAAGCACTGTGAGCGCAGCAGTGTGTCAATCCCATTCTGTTGTTAATTGTGCAAGCAGCTCCGAAAGTTAAAACAGTGGGTCTAAACGACATGCAATGCTTGCCACAAAGGCTTTTAGCTCAGCACGGTGGCTAGCCTAAATCACCTGTGGCCTTTGGCTGGCAACACTTGAAGTCGCTGATGCCTAACCAGTATCCATTACAGATTGAACAACAGAAAGCATTATCCCTGCTGCTGCTTCTCCTCAAGCTGAAGATGTTGCGAATTTAACCAGAATGTTCCATCAGTAGCAGCTGGGCCGCCCCACTGGGTCCCATTCCAGAATGGAATATCTGCTACTAGGACTTGCCTGATACTGCTGCTGAACGTTTCTGCAGATCGTTCAAATCATCTGCAAGGGTGATTTCAATGTGTGTGGTCCCAGCTGCAGATTTGAATACATCTGGGTACTGCAGTAGTTGATCTGCAAACCTGCAGCAGTAGCACATATGCCTTTGATCCACCTTGCTCTTTCATAACAACTTGGCACACGGGGTCTGTGGCACCTGTGACACATCATTTCGTAAATGTAATCTGCATCAGAGCTCAGCAGCCACAGCAGCAGCATGGTTGCTTACGCCAATGCCAAACGATGGGGACTGTTATTCAAACTCCAGTCTGCTTGATATCAGAGACATGTATCTGGCTGCTGGTGCTGTAGGTGCAGTTGCTATGCATAAGATGATCTCCTTACTCCTTCTTGACGTGTCCCACAGGGGATCCACCAACAACGAAGGGCAGCAGGCCGGCTGTGCCTAGGTACTGGACGCCGTTGTTCACTTCAGCTATGCGTTGTAGGTAGCCAGGGATGTGACTACTGGGGATTAACATGGTACTAAGCGCTGCCCGTGCTACCATAGGGGATCTGCCTGTCCAGGACCTTTGCTTTCTGTAGGTGCTGGTCACCTGAGAAAAGCACTTGGCGCATCTCATGACCGTGTTCTATGCAATTCCATGTACCATGTGGGGTGAAATGTATAGCAGAATGTCCCCACTATGTGTAGGGCCTCCTGGTTGGTCGGCTGTGCGGTACGTCTGAGTTGAGATGAAGCAATGAGGCTCAGGTGCAGACCTAAATACCGTCAGAAAATCGCATTACACTGTCTATGCCCATGTAAGGCACTTACCGATATTTGGGCCCATGAATGCTGCCAGTCTGCCCGGCTCCAGCGTTGTCACTCACTTCAGTAACCCGAATTGTCACTTTAGATCACCAGCCAAGAAATGGTTGTTCACAATGTACATTAGGCGTCATGCTAATGGCAGTGAGCCCTAGTACCTAATTGTGGATCTGTAGCACCAGCCTCACTCATCTTCATGCTTGTAGCGCCTGTGGGCCTCAACCATCGTTGACCTACGCTGGACCACAAGCTTCTCCCCTCTTGAATCGACCGTTACATCCTGCCATTCTACTGAATCGATCTTTTTACTCATGGCTTACGCTATGCGCCTGAGCCCTGGGCCAGCATTCATGAGCAACGCACCTTCTCCTCGGCACCGACTGAGCCCCACAGTGCAGAAATGTCAGGCGATGAAGCTTTACACAAACCCCGGCTCGCGTGGGAAGATCACAGAGTGGTACGTAAGCTTGGTCAAGCCTTGCAGCTGGCAGAGATCCTGGAGTGCCGAACACCGTACTCTAAGTACGTGTCTTCGTTAGGTATGTTGGAGAGCTTGGTCTGGATGTGGAGCCTGTGCTCTTGGATATGCGCAAGGGAGATCACAAAAAACCCGAGTTTCTGGCGATTAACCCTTTCGGCAAGGTAGGGTGCCCGCTACCCTCATCCTTATGGATGCAGCACATTGTCAGAGCGCCCGAATGCTGGACCTGCACGGATGCAAGTGTGCTCCCATGTCTAATCAGAGCCATTAGTCTGTGTATCCTCCGCCAACTGTGTAAAAGTGTTGGTTCTGACCAACGACCCATGCCACTGACGTAGCGCCGGGCCCTTTGCAGGTGCCTGCATTTGAAGATGGTGATGTCAAGTAGGTAGCGAGATCAGAGCACCCAGTTTACCCTTCAGCAAATCATAAGCACCTGGTTGAAAGAGTGTAGAGTGTGGCCATGCTTGTGTCTCCCCGTACAGGCCACTGGGCCGGGGGTGTCCATCCAGCAGCATCGTTTGCACTGTCCCTGTTGTGTGTTCTGCATATGAAGATTTTATGTTTGCCAGTGTTGCCATCTCTTCATTCATCCTTCATGTTAAATATATCAAACAGTGTTGGTGACTGCATGATAAGTTTTTGCCATGCTCTGGCAGAATTCAGCAGTTAGCAAAGTCAGGACCAAGAGTAGGTCTGAGCTGAGTCCAGAAAATACCGGTAGTACTTTTGCATCCATCAGGCGTGAAGGAGTACCATTCTGAAAGGCCAGCCTGCACCCTGCTTTTCTGTGTTCCAGCACTGCATGACAGAACAGTGTCACTTTTCCTGTTTGCACTCTCCCCTGCTTTACTGACCCATAGCCAGCCTCAGGGCCAGTCTGCAGCAGCTGCATGCAGCAGCAATGATAGCTCCAGCAGAGACGTGCATACCTAGTAGTGAGACCATCTCGCCTTTCATAGCCTCAGCCACTGAGCTCCATGGATGACTACTACCACAGTAGAGTACCGCAAGCACCTGCTGGAGACCATTACCTAAGAGAATAAGTACTTTGATCTGGCTGCATGGCTGTGCACTCAAGTCTCGTGTTTATAGCCTTAGGATTGTTTGCCCATTGGCATACAATAAATGAGCGCGCCTTCTGATTGGTTGACTTAGTTTTTCGAATATTGATCTGAAACTCTGCTGTGCCAATTCTGCTCTTCAAAGGCTGTTTGAGTCTGGCGCGATCCTTCTTTACTTAGCAAACAAGTATGGCAAGCTGACCCCTGACCAGCTGGGCACCGCTGCGCAATGGACGCTATTTGCCAACTCAACCCTGTGTGACGCGCTCTTCAACGAACGCAACAGGTAACTAGTGACTGGAACCACAGTGACTAGTGATTGGAGCAATGTCCAGATCGCATTTCATAAGTGTGCCATAGCAAAGTGCCATAGGCTTGGACCTCAAGCTGTCATGAAAACAGCGAGGAGGAACAGCTGAAGATTAGAGCGATGTGTTTCTGGCATCTGAGTATAGAGTTCATGCATTCACATGTGAACATGTCTGTGCATTACTGAATGCTAAGAAACAAGTCCAGGTGATCCATTGAACATTTGCTCCCCTATCAGCCCTAGTTGTGTCAGCACAGGTAAGCATGTGTCACTATAGGACGCTTGCCAATGCATCCCAGCTCCCCCAGCAAGCTGAAGAGGGCCTATTCTAGAGAACCCCTGGATTACGGGCAGACCGTTCTTGCCAAGCAGGGAAAGCCCCAATATGTCTAGAGACAACCATCTCCGCATAACAACTTTTAGGCAAGGTTAATCCCCCTCTGTCAGGCACTATGGTATCAATTCCGTCAGACACCCGGTCTGACTGTCGCCTGTGGTGTTATGGTTCAGCCCTGGAATTCAGTTGTTGGTCAATCCCGCCAGACATTGTGAGGGACGATGGTTTTTTGGTCCCTGATTCACATGTGCAGGCCCACCCAGATGCCCGCCCTTTTTGACACCTTGGAGAAACTGCTACAAGAGAAGCCGTACTTGGCAGGTGTGAGAGACCTGGGACCCCTGTTGTCAGAGATTGTTGGAGGGGATGTTGTGCATGATGTTGCTGTTGTATGCATATACTACTTGAGAGGGCCAGGCTCTTACACCTCCGGGTGTATTTGGATCGATGACAGCTTTTTCCTTGCTCCTTCTGTCCGGCATAGCCGATGCTGCCGGCCATTGTGGGTGACTCCAAACATACAAGGAAGCAGTTACACTTAGCAGATAGCGTTTGGTTGAATCATGTTCAATCCACTCGTTGATAAGTACAGACAGGTCTAGAAGGCCCAGCATGAACTTGTTGTTCACTGAGCTGCAAGTTCGATGGATGTCTTGCGCCAGAGCAAATGCCCAATGCCCGGTACAGCTTCTGGCTCAGCAACAGCAGCAGCAGCAGATCACGGCAGCAGTCCAAGCAGCCATGCAGCAGCAGCAGCAACAGCACCAGCAGCAGCACGCCGCAGTAGCAGCTGCGGTGATGAATGCTATGCCCACCACCAGCCAGAGCAAATGCCCAATCCATTCCATCCCAACCAAATGCTGTGCAACTTGGCAACCTGGCAATTGCAGTGCTGGAATTCTAGTTGGGCAGTATTCTTCATGTGTGCTAATGCCAGGCCTTTCTGAAGGCATTTCTGATCACTGCCAATGGCTCCGGGGCTCTTGTGTTTTGGTTTTCCTTGAAAGTGGGCTGCTGCCGTACTTCAATGTGACTGAAATTGCTGCTGTAGCTCCTCCTTTGGTGATTTGTCTGATGATGAACTGGTTGAAGTTCCCTAGATGGATACCTGGTTGTGTATCCCTCTACTGTTGGTGGTCTGGAATCCATTGTGTTTGGGTCCATCCGATGGTGTGTTTGGTCGTCTCGACTTAGCAGCCCTATGCGGTTGTCACACCTTAAATGTTTGTTATGTTATGTTATGCTTTGGTATATGTGCCCTTATCCTTCCTTATCATGAACCCTTGGATTACAGTAAGTTGTCAGCATCTGCTTAGGTGTCCATGGCTGTTGAAGATCAAAGGTTAAGTTCAGCACCCATCAAGTGCGGCACTGGTGGGGGCAGCGCCGCCCACAAGGAGATATCTTGGGCTTCAACAATAGTATACTTGAGGCTGTTGAGTTACTGCTGCGTGTGAAGGAGTGATTGCAAGTGACATTGCCATCAGCTGATACCTGCTGTACCTGCCCCTGTTTCTTCTGGCATATCATGGTCCCCAAGTAATTGCATTACAACTATTGCTCATGTAATGAGTTCAATATGGTTGAAGGCTGCATGGGTATTCAGTGCTCCATGCAGGTGATGATTTTTCTGTAAGTGACATCGCTGTCAGCTCTTGCTTGCTGTATCTGTCCCTCTTTTCCCTCGCATGGTCTCCAAATATTTGCATCTATTCATCTGGCTCAGAATTATTGTCACAATATGGCTAAGAGCTGCATGGGTGTTGCTCCATGCAGGCGGTGAGTTTTCTGTGAGTGACATCGCTGTCAGCTCATACTTGCTGTACCTGCCCCTGTTTTTCCCCACACTGGACCTCAGCAAGTGGCCAAACATGCTGAGCTACATGGCTCGCTGCGCGGAACGGCCTGCCTGCCCCAAACCATACAAGGAGGCCATAGCAAGTAAGTGCTCTTGTGCAGCCGTTGCTGGGCATCCCAGAGCTGTAGGTAAACAACCTGGATGCCATTTCTGCTGTGGCTTCTCTGATTTGAGGACAAGGTTGAAAGCATTACAGGACGGGAAGGGTTTGCCATGTGTTCTGTGTACCGTATAGTCTTTTAATGAAGAGACGTAATTATCTTTTTCTTGGTCGTCTCTTCTTGCCACATTTTTCTTGGCCGTCTCTTCCTTGATATTTTACGATAATTTCGGAGTTCGTCGCTTCTGCAAAACTTGAGTTTCCAGGCCCGTCTCATTGTAAAAAAAAATCTATTTCATAGTGATAAGTTGTCTGTTCTTGTCTTTCTGTATCTGCTCTCTGTCCTGCATCATGTTATGCCCGTGCAGCCATGAAGGCGGGGTCCGCATGTTCAAGTTTGTCAAGCAAAACTTCCTTAAGCCCCTTCTGACTTGCTCAGAACCATCCAAAACTGCACAACGCATTCCATTTACATGTGAAATATAGTAGACAGCTGTCGGGGCTGCAAGTCTTCTCCTCCGCCTTGTCGTCCCCGGCTGTCCCACGCAACATCCAATGGATGACATCATGACCGGCCCTCACGCCCCCACGTCCTCCTCACGCGGCCTGTCAGCCCCGGCGGTCTTTCCCGACTTTGGTGCGTGACTATGCAATCACTAGCATTTCTAGAGGAAGGAACTCGAGCAGCGGATGGGGTCAGGTGTGCACAAAGACCATGAACAGCAGGTAGGCTGACCATCAGCTTGGGTGAGTGAGCAGATTGTGTACTGTACATGTACACAATGTACATCAAAAGGAACCTTACCAATGGCAAGGAGGCAGCAGCCGATGATGATGTTGCATTTGGTCTGTTTGCTGCAAAGATCTGTGGCAGTCATGCTTGCAAATGTTACTGCTATGTAAGCAAGTGTCTAGGTACTTGAAACCTTCCAAACTAGCAAGCACAGGCTCGGTAGCTGCAGTCGGACAAGCACAAACTAGTAGCAGGGTTTTGATGGTTTTCCTGTCCTTCTCTTTTAAAACAACATCTTTACATGCCCTGTCTCTTTGCCTTGGAAAAAATTTTCCTGCGCGTCTCTTCTGAAAAAGTGCCTAATTATTTTGGGCGTCTCTTCATTACATGGCTATACGGTAGTGCCATAGCACATCAAGCAACTTGGGTTGCTCCCATGAGACTAGTGCTTATATGCTTCATTCAGAAAACTTAGGTTAGCAAGATGAGGCGTGACCTCAACACCCTGCATCAGCAGCAACTCACCTAAACTTACATTTCAAGTGTCATATCTTCATTCCGCATCCTTCATTTTACATGTATCAAACGTGCGTGGGGCCTAAGTCTTCTCAAACATCCAGGGCATGCAGTCGGTGCTCATCGTCTATGCTCAGGCATGTACACCTGCTTCCCATGAAGCAGCGAAATTGGGCCGAAGACCGCTGAAACATACATGTCTGTTTGGTTGCTGCAGCTGCCCTGCAAGGCAAAGATGGATCTGGTGGTGGCCTTGGGGGTTTGCTGCAGAAGCTCGGAAGCAAGCGATGACAACTGAAAGGGAGCAGTGTGCCGGCTGGGAGGCTAGACGAGGACGCGAACGGCATCCTCTTCACAGGATCGTGCTAAAAGATCACGTTGCCAGAGAGGGGTTGTGATCTCATGGAGCCCACCGGACAATTCGTGTTAGGACGTGGATGGATAGCGGGACTTCAGCGTTGCAACCTACAGTATTGAACGATCATTAGTTACGCTGCGTTGAGGGCCTCGCACCGAGCAGAAATACCAAAATAAAAAAACTCGACACGGCTGCTACAGCCTACAGCTGCGGAGCTATAGCCAGAGTCTCGGGTGCAATGGGGCGCGAAGTGTCTGCACTAGGACGGGCGACCATTAAGCAGGTGACACAATCTAGATGTGATCGTAAACCCCTTGCACTCGTACGCCACTATTAATTCAGCCGACAAGCGATAGTTGATTGTTACCAAACACCCGCACCCCATTCTTATTGTGGGCTTCGTTCCACGTTCTGCACATCCTTCACATTCTTTCTAGCATAGTTGAAATAGAGTGGTTACTATTAGTTGCTCTGGGGAGCTGGCAAGGCACATCTCGCGCCCCGCACCTAGCCAACAGGTGCGCCTATGCTGCGCTGCGCTCGTAACTTGTGTCTTGCCTGCCTGGTTGCCCGCATCTTGCAGCCAGTAGCATAGGAACAAGATCGCCTTTTCCTGGCAGTGATCAGTGGTCTAAGAGATGCCGTGAACTGGGGCAAGGAAGCCAAACCCCACGAGCATCTGACACACCTAGCTGCTGGGCTGCGTGGTAGCTTGTGCATGTAATCTTGCCCAAGAGTTGTTCATTCCATAGATCCCAGACCATCTCCTGAGCAGATCCGTGGCCTAAATGCTTTGCAGGGTGCGCAGTGTACGGTAAACCTCTGCAACTGCTTCCGCATCACGGGGCCTGTTAGACAGCGAACAGCAGCTCAACATCCACCAGCAAATGTCCGAAGGCTATGATAGTGCTGACAATGTCGCCAGCACCGGGCAGCAAGTAGCAGATGTCAATGAGACTACAAGCCCGGAGAGCTCCGCATCCGAGGCGCCGGAGCTTCTGAAGCAGCTTGGTGAATCACCAGAGTTGCTTACAAGCATCATAAACGGAGAGCACGAGCCTGGAAGCACCGAAGCGCACCTGCAGTCGGTCCTGCAGAGCTTGAAGCAGCATCTTCAACAGGAGCAAGATGCTCCAGACGATCGAGACCAGAGTGGCTTTAAGACTCCGCCGCAGGAAACGCAGGTAGCAGAAGAGCAAAAGCCTGACAGCAGTCAGAACGTTTCGCCTTCTGCAGATGGATCCAGAGATAACGAAAGGAAGCGGGACCAGGACATCTCTGCCTCACTTGCAGCAGCAAGAGCAGGGCCTGCAGGAGCACAAGCCGTTCCGCCTGCAGCTGCAGCTGACCAGGATGCCTCGATTCATGCCAGTGCCAAGACGGAACAGCCTCTGGAACCTACCAACAGCACCTCTCAGCTGCAGCAGCAGGAAGATAAACAGGTCCTGAATCCTGGCTGTCATCCTGAGTCAGGAGCCCATGCAGCCCTTTCCGGTTCCTCAGCAACTACACCCGCAGGGGCAGCAGCAGTCACGGAGTCTGAGGTCCTGCTGGCTTTAGGCGATGGAACAGCAGCAGCAGCAGGGCAAAGTGAGGCTGTTTCTGAACACCCCCAGCAAGCAGAAGCAGCAGGAGAAGCGCGTGTAGCAGAGGTAGAAGTAGGCACGCAGACAGGAGATCTGGATGGAGCAGCGGCAAGCTCAGCATCGGATGCGGTGCCCGCTACACCTGCTGTGGCAGAAGGCTCAGCAGCAGTAGCACCAGCAGCCACTGCAGCAGGTTGTTCAGACTTAGCAGCAGATGCAGAGAAGCAGGCACGAGCAGCCGCAGCAGCTGCAGCTGCAGCAGCTCGACCAGCTGCCTTGCCCCCTCGGCCGTCCATCCCTCCTGCTGCTACCCCTCCCCTGGGCCCTTCCACTCTCCCTCCCCACGAGACGGCAACAGCCCTTGCTACCGCCCTGTCTGCAGTAGCAGCTGCTGCAGCTTCTCAGCAGCTGCCTGTGGACGCAGCCTCGAACATTGCTGCTGCTCTGGTGCGCACAGCAAGCACAGCACACTTGCGGACCTGTGAGAGTGTGACATTAGATACCCTGTCATCTCAGCAGCTCTCCACTTCTCCGGACCAGCAGGCACCTCTGCTTTCCAGGGAGGTGTCCATTAGCAGTGCTGCGGACAGCCAGCACTCGGAGGCCCTGTCAACCCAGGCACTTCCCTCAGTGAACGTGACCCCTGATGCTGCAACTGCAGCTCTGGGTAGCGCAAACGAGCAGCTGGAGTTTGCCAGTGCACTGCAAGCTATCGTGGCTGAGCAGCTGGCAGGAGGGGGTGCTGCCAGTGCAGTTGTTGCTGCTGCTTTGCCAGCATCAGCAGTGGCAGCTGAGGTTGCAGCACAGCAACCAGCAGCAGGATCAGCTTCAGAGGAGCCTACATCAGCATTCATTGAACCAGCAGTAGCAGCAGTGCCAGCTCCAGCGGTTGACTCTACCGGTGAGGGTGAGAGCACTATGCCTGTTCCACCAGCTGTGCTTGCTGCCTTAACCAACCTGCCTTTGACCAGCAGCAACAGCAGCCGTGCTCTCAAGCCCAGCAGCAGCACAGGAAGCTCTGTCGGCAGTGGGAGTCTGAAGGAAAAGGCAGCTGCAGCTCCTGCTGCTGGTAGTGGTGGTGGTGGAGAGGGAGGTAGCGGGAGTGCAGCTGAGATGCTCATGGGGGTGCTGCTGCAGCAGCGTCTGGGGTACTCCACTCCAGATCAGCCTACCCCCATTGGAAGCCCACAGGTTGTGGAGATTCCTCCTGCCCTGCAGCCTATTAAGACCACAGGGCCCTTGTTTGGCAACAGTGGCAGTTTCAGTGGGAACCAGGGGGCCAGAAACGGAGAGGCTGCGGGTGCTGGGGCGCTTGGGGGTGTTGGGAAGGGGTCGATGAAGTCAAAGCAGGGGGGAGGAGCAACAGAGCCAGCAGCAGCGGGAAGTGTTGATGAAGAGCCTCTCCCTTTGGTAGAGGAAGACGTCCAGCTGGCTGAGCTGATGACGGATTTGGTGAGCAGCTCAGGCGGCGATGGGGTGGTGGTGCTGCAGTCCCTGCTAGGGTTTGCCACAGAGGACGGGGGCGAGCTGGGGCAGGCTTTGAAGGAGTGCAGCTGGGGGGAGAAGGAGCTCGTAGCAGGGTATCTGCACAACTTGCGTCTCATGGCGGATGAGGAGGCTGGCAGCTCTACGGGGTCTAAGTCCTTGGCAGACTCGCTGCTGGCGGGGCTGGCGGATAAGCTACAGCAGCTGACAGAGGCAGCATTAGTTGCTCAGCAGCAACAACAGGAGCAACAGGAACAGCAGGCTGCTGCTGCTGCCGCAGCGGCAGCAGCAGCTGCAGCAGCTGCTGCTGTGCCCCCACCAGCGCCAGCACCAGCAGCACCCATACCTGTGCCAGGCATGCTTTCTGGCATCCCTTCTGCTGGTGGTATGGGTCTTGCGGCCACTTCTGATCCTGCCGCTCTTCTGGCTGCAGCTCTTGGGGCGGGTGGTGGTGGTACGGCAGCAGCAGGGGGTTTGACGCCTCAGCTGCAGGCACAGCTAGCAAGCTTGCTAGCTGGAGCAGGGGCAGCAGGAGGAGCTCTTCCAGCAGCAGCGCCTGCACCTGCTCTGCCTGCAGCTGCTGCGCCTGCTGGTGTCCCCGGTGGGGCTAATGACATGGCCATGTTAGTGCAAGCGCTGACTGCCATGACAGTGCAGCAGCAACAGCAGCAGCAACAACAACAGCAGCAACAGCAGCAGCAGAGCTTGGCATCGACCCTGAATATTGCGGTACAGCTTCTGGCCCAGCAACAGCAGCAGCAGCAGATCACGGCAGCAGTCCAAGCAGCCATGCAGCAGCAGCAGCAACAACAGCACCAGCAACAGCAGCAGCACGCCGCAGTAGCAGCTGCGGTGATGAATGCTATGCCCACCACCAGCCAGGGCGGTGGGATGGAAGGGACCAGCCCCGCGGATTTGGGGCAGTTCCTCGCAGGCCTGCAGTCACAGCTCAATCAGCAGCAGCAGCTGCAGCTGGCAGTACCTGCTCCACAGCCTCCCCCACCTTCTGCTACTGCCTCTGTACCACTGCCTGGTACTGCAAACCCAGCATCGGTGGCAGCAGCAGCAGCTGCGGCGAACCTGCAGTCCCACTTGCAGGCTGTGCTGGCAGCTGTATCAGCACCTCTAGGAGGCACGCCTCCTAACGGCCACATGCTCTCTGGCATGCCTGCGTCAACCTTTTCTCTGCCTACAGGGGCACTGCCGGGGGTAGGGGGGACTCTGCCGGGCAACATGCTGCTGCCGCCTTTACCCCCAGGTGCCCTAGCCTCTGGGCCGCCTCAAGGAGGTGCGCCTAGTGCAGCAGCTGCTGGTGGGCCAATGCACAGGGTGCCATCTTCTCTAGGGCTTGCAGCAATGTATTCAGGGGAATGGACAATGGGGAAGGATGCGGCTGCAGCAGCGGCAGTGGCTGCAGCACAGGGAGCTGGGGGGATGTCCCAGGGTGTCCCTCCATCTTCCGGGGAGGGCATGCAACAGCAGCCACCACCGCCACCTCCGCCTCCACTGCAGTCTCAGGCCTCTGGTGGAGGTGTGGGGCCCAAGGGTGGATCCGCTGGGGGTAATAGCATGCACCAGGGACAACCACAGCTCTATCTAACACCGCAGGGCAGCTATGGCATGCATGGAGATGCGGCTGCGCTCACTGCAGCTAGCCATGCGGCCATGCTGAACCATGCCATGGGCTTGGACGCAGCGGCAGCAGCAGTGCAGGCACAGCAGCTGGCAAGTATGAACCCAGCAGCAGTGGCAGCAGCTGCTGCAGTGGCAGCTGCGGGTGATAACAGCTACTTGTATGGGTATGGGCGTGGTGGGCCGGGACAGGGGGTCAATGGCGGGATGATGCCTGGGCAGTCGGCACCTATGCAGTACACAGGGGGCTATCTCTCAGCAGATGCTATGCACTGGAGCATGTGGCCCACTGGGGCACAGCCGTGAGCTGGACATGTACCATACTCATTGTCAGGGGGCGAGAGTGGTAGCTTGGCTCTACTGGTAGGTTGGGTCTCGCGGTTTAAGTGCGATGGGAGAAAGTGAGCTTCTTAGAGGCTGCTTCATGGCATGAGATGGAGGCTTTTTTAAGCTAAGCAAGAAAGGGTTGACCAAGCATTTGGCAAAGTGGTATATTGGGAGCCTGATTTGTTTTAGTCTTCAGTAGCAGGCTATTCATCGTTGTCATGGGGGTGGAAGCATGCATCAATTATGTTGGTTAGTGGTCATGTGTGTTTTTTGCCCTCTCAACACTATCAGTTTGAGAATGTTTCTTGTTGTTACTCCCAAGGGTCGATACACCTGAAGGATTTTGGAAAGTCTTCTGCAGGATGGAAACAGGAATCCACTGCTTGAATGTTGGGGAGTGAGTATTTAAGGTTGAGGCCATCTGTTGCCTAGGGTCTGCTGAAGGATGGTGTCGTCTCTTTGTCCTGCTTGTGTCCAGCAGACAAGACAGGGACACGCGGTCATGGGAATACCCGCGTAGGTTTAAGGAGAAGGCATTGCCGTATCGTGCGTGTCCTCACCATCAGCGCCTCACACCATTATACCAGATACCTTATTCCTACAGAGGGACATGGGGTTGTCCTGCATTGCATGGGGGGCTGTGAACTGTTCTTGCATCTGTGCGGAAGCAGTTGTGCATGGGATCAGTATTGCAGTCAGCTAGTGTGTATTCCAGGACACGAGGCGGTGATGCACCATTGCTGAAGAGATGTGTTCCCTTGCCTTGCTCTTCATCTGTTGCAAAGCGCAGTGAGAATATTGTCATGTCTGAGCTGGGTTACGGGATAGCTGCTCAGGTCACTTCTACTTTCCTTGGTCTCTGTTTAGCAGGTGATGAGCATCTTGATCAGCATTGAGCAGCAGCAAAGGAGCCTCTGGCACAGCTGGGTGCATGCTGTGCGTGAGCATGTCTGGCTGACCATGGTCCGCCAATGGCTTCTGTACATGTACATCGCTCTTGCATTTTTGTTTGGTAGGGAGCTCTCCAAAGTTTCAATGCTTTTTTTCGGACTCATTTGTACCACCTTTCACAGTGACTTCAAGCAAGTGTCTATGGGTGCCATCCTTGGATGTGGGACAGTTCGCCCTTGGCTCACTGGCTAATTATGGGTATCTGGGCGTTTTGCTGTGTCGTCAAGGGGGCCTTGCGGGTTCTTGGTGTCATAGGGTAGGGAGTAAAGTATGATGTCCAGGTATTGTACAACTGACTTTTGTCATCAATTGCCCCACTTTGAAGCACATGAGGTGGGAAGGAGGACTTGTGTGCAAGGCAGGTAGTTGTGCTTGCTAAAAGGCGGCAGCAGGGTTAACATTTGGCTGTGGGGCGTCCATGCCAGGGGGGTACACAAGGAAGAAGTGCTGCAGAGCTTATTGTTGCTGGTATGCTGCTGTGCAGAATCATATGTTTGGAAGCACAACTGGGAAGGGTTGGCGTGGCAGGAAGGTGGCCTGGCCTTGTGCATGGCTCCCATGAGAGCATGCGCTTGTCGCATCGCATGGAGACAATAGGGTGTGCTGGATGTGCCAGCAGGTGTCGGCAGGATCACATGGGGTTTCATGTTGGGGCCTCGCCGGAGCGACACCATGCTTCTATTGCAGCAAGGTAGACTGTGGTGCAGCGTTTTAAGCGCCCTGCTTTGTTTGAGTGTTATGTTATGGCATCAGTTTCTAGGACTGGTGCAAATTGAGATGAGGAGACATTTGTATAAGTGACATTTGGTGCCTGGCTAAGGAGCCAGCAGGATTGGCTGGCATCGGGCAGCTGACTGTGTTTCATTCATGTGGCTGCACATGCCGCTGCTTGCTAGTACATGTTGCTGCTCAGTAGGTGCTGTGAGCAGCGGTAAGTGGGCGACTCTGCTATATAGGTTGGGCAGTTCATGCTGATGCATGCATCTGGGCCTTAGTTCACAGAGGTATACCATGGGTGTCGTGGCAGTCTGCATTTGGTTTGTTCGTGAGGACATAGAGG
The DNA here is from genome assembly GCA_963556185.1 of Pseudopediastrum boryanum. Classification (NCBI taxonomy): domain Eukaryota; kingdom Viridiplantae; phylum Chlorophyta; class Chlorophyceae; order Sphaeropleales; family Hydrodictyaceae; genus Pseudopediastrum; species Pseudopediastrum boryanum. The sequence goes on from OY744506.1 coordinate 1,344,274, forward strand.
TACAACAACAGGTAGTTTTTATAAGCATGCGCTCATCTCCACCCAGGATGCAGCTGCTACCAGGTTTGGCTCCAAAACTGCACATTTCGTTGAAAAGCACCATAGGCACCTGGTCTTGCATATTTGCAGGGTAAGGTGCCAAGCAACGCCACATGTTTGTGCAAAGGTGCTGTAGGGCAAGGGATGTGGTCACTGTCCGATGTGGTGTGTTGTAACTCGCAACAACTTACCAAGGCAATGGTGTGAGATCCCTTACGGTTGCGGACTAGGGGTCCTGTCAGGCAGGAGTGAGGGTGCAAAGGCTGCCTAGCTTTCTGTAGCTGGGATGTGGTGAGTACTGTTGTGGGGCCTAAGTGATGCTTGCAGGATTGAAGGGGTTGGGAGCTTTGCTAGTATGGGTTGGAACGCTGCAACGCTTTCAAAAGGTGCGGTCACAGCTGCAGCCAGCATTTCTCTGGCTTGTCTTGTGCATTGTTCCATCTATTGCCATGTGCCTTTACGTAAGTCCATGTCGATAGATGTTGTGCCCAATTCTGACTCACGGACTCGTCCTTCTCAGCACATGAGAATGGGCCTGTGTGCAGTCCGGGCTGCTGCATTTGGCAACCCCGAGGGAGTGTGTGTGCGGAGCGAGTAGCGCATATGTGAGCGTGTCTTTAACTGCTTGCTGCTGGTTATACTGGCTGATCGCTGAGGGTTCCTTGTGCCCCTGGTGTCAAGCCTTTTTTGTTCAGCAATGCTTTTCACCATATCTAGTAGGTCCTCTATCTATCTGTGGAGTCCATGCAACTCTCACTGGATGAAGTCTACACACAGCTTTGAAGATTGATTAGGCTCAATTGTGCCATACTCTACTTCAGTAGCACCATTCGCCTTTGGCTGTCGCTCTGATGCACCACATTCCTGCAGATGGCTGTGCTGGTTGCCCAAGGGTTAGATCACAATAGTTGGCGTTTATATTGGATTAAGTATGTGCCATGCCATGTGTATGTGTATTCAAAGGAGCTGGCAGTTGCGGCAGTAGCTGTGGGCTATGGAACTACCGCCTGCCAGGTGTGATGTAATTTGAGAGAGGCTGTTGCGGCCAGAAGCAAGTTGTGTCCTTTTTTTAGGCAATATGTGCGTGTTGTGTATGGTTTATACATTCTTCGCTCCCTTGGAGCTGTGTGGATTCTGATTTACCTGCACAGTGGGCTCTGACCATGTCATTATTCTATGGGCAGCGAGTATTCTTTGGGGACAGCCCAGATATGGGTTGGTGGGCTTTGCTGCTGCCACATGGATGCTAGTGCTCAGAGCCTGGGTGCAGGCTGGGTTTCTTAAGGCCCAATTCATTCTTTTTTCCATCATCCCGCCATTCTTAACCGACTCCATCACTCCTTCGTTTGCAAATATTGTTCTGGGAGTGGAGCAGCAGCAAGGTCTGCATTCTTGGCTGCATTGTACATACAGTGTGGCTGCATCTGGAAAGAGAGGGGGTGAGCTGTGGGTTTGTTACAAAGGTCTGACATACGCGCACAGAGGGGGGTATTAATTGAGGTAATGGTTTTGTGTTATTAGTTAGTGGAGAAAAAGGACCAGCTGGGTTTGGCTCTGCTGAACAAAAAGAACGATGGTGCATTGTCCATGTGCTGTTGTGCAAACCGAGGCAGCCAGCACAGTGCGCAGAAGCTTGTTCATTGGCAGGAGTGATGCCCAGCTGATGGGCTCACTGGTGCCAAAGGTGGAAGAAGAGTTTAATGGTGGTCTTACCGGCTGTCAAAGGGGTGGGTCTTACCGATGTTATGTATCCTAGAAGGGAAGCCAACATGCAAGTATGCTCATATGTCGCCGAACAAGTGTGAAAGCAGATTCGATTGAGGGGACTGTGGGGTATGTTGGTGGCAGGCATGACACGATGTGGCTCTTGGTCTGTACTTTATGGCCTCTTTGTGAGCTGCAAGAGGCTCTAGGGAGCGCGGGATGGCATGCCTGCTTGTAGCCTAACTGTAGAAAGCCTTAATCCAGCAAAAGGGCTGCTGCTGCAATGGAGTGGTGTTTGCTTGATTACCCGAAAAGAAGTGAAGCGGGGAAGGCTAATATAGCCCTATAATATCTGAAGCTTGGGGTGTGGTTGTTTTGAATGTCTTGATGGATATGCTGCAGTGTTATCAAGCTAAATGTGCGTGGGATGTGGGGGGATTGTGGGGTGTGGTTCATGTGCCATGTGCAACAGAAGATGTTTTGATCATATGACTGGCTGAGCAGTGGGGGCAATAGTGGATGAAATGACATTGGCTGGGCAGTGGGAGCAAGAGTGAAATGATATTGGTGCTTGCATGCATTGTTTGTAGTCCACTTCGATGTTTGTTCCATGCAGTTGACATGCAGCAATTCTGGGGCAAGGAGCATGGAGATCACTGTGCTTGGAAGAAGAGGGTTAGGTCTGTTTGCAGAGTTGGGTGGTGGGTGCAGTTTTGTGTTTGATATATATAGTTTTGCAGTATGCTAAAGATGCGGTGCAAATCACAGTGAAGGGGGAAACAATGGCATATACTTTCTGATCTGCAGGGGGGACATGGCGGTCATCTGTGAGTATGTTCACCCGTCATCCCTGCTGTTGGTAGTGGGATGCAATCCCCTGTCGTATTAGGGATCAGTCAGTCAATGGATGGTATGTAGAAAGTTTTGTTTGTTTGTATGGGATGCGGCGTGCAGACATCCTATCATGGCCTTGCCTTCTTAATGCTGTAATAGGTCCATTGTGGCGGGTGCGGATGCCTTGATGCTGGGTTCAGTTAATGGCAATCGAGCTGGATGGAAGTGGTTCTGAGTGCCCATTGCCTGTTGTGGTGAATGAATAGGTATGTTGGAACTAATTATGCAGGCGTTCTGCCGACCTCCATATAGGACAGTTAAATGGCTAGCGAATAGACAGACCCGATTCCCGCATACTAGGGTTCCGCGTCGACGCTGCTAGGGTGACCACCTGTAAGCGTGGTGAAGCAGCATGCTGAGCGAGATAGACATGCCTATGTGTACAGGAGGGTGCTGCCAGGAATAGGACAGCATGTTGCGATTGCAAATGTCAAAAGTTTCCAGACTTGCATACGTGGGTTGAGCTGAAAATGTTCTGTGGGTTGTTTTGGCCTTCCGGTTGTGACTGGATTCGGGGATTTGACTGCGCCACAGCGTCCTAGGGACCAGCGCTACTGCTCACTTATAAACTGAGCACATGGAACGATTTCAACATCAACAGAAACCAACAAGGGCGCAAACAAGCATTAAGGGTGCGGATCTCAGTCAGTACCGCCGGGCGAGGAGGGTTGCATGCGCATCCGCTGCCGAGTCCTGCAACGCCCAGTTAGTGTAGCCCAGGCTGACGCCGGGAACTTTTGGTTCCTAACATCATATATCTAAACCCTTACAAACGAAATGTGGTGGGTACGCAGCCCACTTGCCATCACCGGTTGAACCGGACCATAGGCACCTGGTCTTGCATATTTGCAGGGTAAGGTGCCAAGCAACGCCACATGTTTGTGCAAAGGTGCTGTAGGGCAAGGGATGTGGTCACTGTCCGATGTGGTGTGTTGTAACTCGCAACAACTTACCAAGGCAATGGTGTGAGATCCCTTACGGTTGCGGACTAGGGGTCCTGTCAGGCAGGAGTGAGGGTGCAAAGGCTGCCTAGCTTTCTGTAGCTGGGATGTGGTGAGTACTGTTGTGGGGCCTAAGTGATGCTTGCAGGATTGAAGGGGTTGGGAGCTTTGCTAGTATGGGTTGGAACGCTGCAACGCTTTCAAAAGGTGCGGTCACAGCTGCAGCCAGCATTTCTCTGGCTTGTCTTGTGCATTGTTCCATCTATTGCCATGTGCCTTTACGTAAGTCCATGTCGATAGATGTTGTGCCCAATTCTGACTCACGGACTCGTCCTTCTCAGCACATGAGAATGGGCCTGTGTGCAGTCCGGGCTGCTGCATTTGGCAACCCCGAGGGAGTGTGTGTGCGGAGCGAGTAGCGCATATGTGAGCGTGTCTTTAACTGCTTGCTGCTGGTTATACTGGCTGATCGCTGAGGGTTCCTTGTGCCCCTGGTGTCAAGCCTTTTTTGTTCAGCAATGCTTTTCACCATATCTAGTAGGTCCTCTATCTATCTGTGGAGTCCATGCAACTCTCACTGGATGAAGTCTACACACAGCTTTGAAGATTGATTAGGCTCAATTGTGCCATACTCTACTTCAGTAGCACCATTCGCCTTTGGCTGTCGCTCTGATGCACCACATTCCTGCAGATGGCTGTGCTGGTTGCCCAAGGGTTAGATCACAATAGTTGGCGTTTATATTGGATTAAGTATGTGCCATGCCATGTGTATGTGTATTCAAAGGAGCTGGCAGTTGCGGCAGTAGCTGTGGGCTATGGAGCTACCGCCTGCCAGGTGTGATGTAATTTGAGAGAGGCTGTTGCGGCCAGAAGCAAGTTGTGTCGTTTTTTTTGGCAATATGTGCGTGTTGTGTATGGTTTATACATTCTTCGCTCCCTTGGAGCTGTGTGGATTCTGATTTACCTGCACAGTGGGCTCTGACCATGTCATTATTCTATGGGCAGCGAGTATTCTTTGGGGACAGCCCAGATATGGGTTGGTGGGCTTTGCTGCTGCCACATGGATGCTAGTGCTCAGAGCCTGGGTGCAGGCTGGGTTTCTTAAGGCCCAATTCATTCTTTTTTCCATCATCCCGCCATTCTTAACCGACTCCATCACTCCTTCGTTTGCAAATATTGTTCTGGGAGTGGAGCAGCAGCAAGGTCTGCATTCTTGGCTGCATTGTACATACAGTGTGGCTGCATCTGGAAAGAGAGGGGGTGAGCTGTGGGTTTGTTACAAAGGTCTGACATACGCGTACAGAGGGGGGTATTAATTGAGGTAATGGTTTTGTGTTATTAGTTAGTGGAGAAAAAGGACCAGCTGGGTTTGGCTCTGCTGAACAAAAAGAACGATGGTGCATTGTCCATGTGCTGTTGTGCAAACCGAGGCAGCCAGCACAGTGCGCAGAAGCTTGTTCATTGGCAGGAGTGATGCCCAGCTGATGGGCTCACTGGTGCCAAAGGTGGAAGAAGAGTTTAATGGTGGTCTTACCGGCTGTCAAAGGGGTGGGTCTTACCGATGTTATGTATCCTAGAAGGGAAGCCAACATGCAAGTATGCTCATATGTCGCCGAACAAGTGTGAAAGCAGATTCGATTGAGGGGACTGTGGGGTATGTTGGTGGCAGGCATGACACGATGTGGCTCTTGGTCTGTACTTTATGGCCTCTTTGTGAGCTGCAAGAGGCTCTAGGGAGCGCGGGATGGCATGCCTGCTTGTAGCCTAACTGTAGAAAGCCTTAATCCAGCTGAAAGGGCTGCTGCTGCAATGGAGTGGTGTTTGCTTGATTACCCGAAAAGAAGTGAAGCGGGGAAGGCTAATATAGCCCTATAATATCTGAAGCTTGGGGTGTGGTTGTTTTGAATGTCTTGATGGATATGCTGCAGTGTTATCAAGCTACATGTGCGTGGGATGTGGGGGGATTGTGGGGTGTGGTTCATGTGCCATGTGCAACAGAAGATGTTTTGATCATATGACTGGCTGAGCAGTGGGGGCAATAGTGGATGAAATGACATTGGCTGGGCAGTGGGAGCAAGAGTGAAATGATATTGGTGCTTGCATGCATTGTTTGTAGTCCACTTCGATGTTTGTTCCATGCAGTTGACATGCAGCAATTCTGGGGCAAGGAGCATGGAGATCACTGTGCTTGGAAGAAGAGGGTTAGGTCTGTTTGCAGAGTTGGGTGGTGGGTGCAGTTTTGTGTTTGATATATATAGTTTTGCAGTATGCTAAAGATGCGGTGCAAATCACAGTGAAGGGGGAAACAATGGCATATACTTTCTGATCTGCAGGGGGGACATGGCGGTCATCTGTGAGTATGTTCACCCGTCATCCCTGCTGTTGGTAGTGGGATGCAATCCCCTGTCGTATTAGGGATCAGTCAGTCAATGCATGGTATGTAGAAAGTTTTGTTTGTTTGTATGGGATGCGGCGTGCAGACATCCTATCATGGCCTTGCCTTCTTAATGCTGTAATAGGTCCATTGTGGCGGGTGCGGATGCCTTGATGCTGGGTTCAGTTAATGGCAATCGAGCTGGATGGAAGTGGTTCTGAGTGCCCATTGCCTGTTGTGGTGAATGAATAGGTATGTTGGAACTAATTATGCAGGCGTTCTGCCGACCTCCATATAGGACAGTTAAATGGCTAGCGAATAGACAGACCCGATTCCCGCATACTAGGGTTCCGCGTCGACGCTGCTAGGGTGACCACCTGTAAGCGTGGTGAAGCAGCATGCTGAGCGAGATAGACATGCCTATGTGTACAGGGTGCTGCCAGGAATAGGACAGCATGTTGCGATTGCAAATGTCAAAAGTTTCCAGACTTGCATACGTGGGTTGAGCTGAAAATGTTCTGTGGGTTGTTTTGGCCTTCCGGTTGTGACTGGATTCGGGGATTTGACTGCGCCACAGCGTCCTAGGGACCAGCGCTACTGCTCACTTATAAACTGAGCACATGGAACGATTTCAACATCAACAGAAACCAACAAGGGCGCAAACAAGCATTAAGGGTGCGGATCTCAGTCAGTACCGCCGGGCGAGGAGGGTTGCATGCGCATCCGCTGCCGAGTCCTGCAACGCCCAGTTAGTGTAGCCCAGGCTGACGCCGGGAACTTTTGGTTCCTAACATCATATATCTAAACCCTTACAAACGAAATGTGGTGGGTACGCAGCCCACTTGCCATCACCGGTTGAACCGGACCATAGGCACCTGGTCTTGCATATTTGCAGGGTAAGGTGCCAAGCAACGCCACATGTTTGTGCAAAGGTGCTGTAGGGCAAGGGATGTGGTCACTGTCCGATGTGGTGTGTTGTAACTCGCAACAACTTACCAAGGCAATGGTGTGAGATCCCTTACGGTTGCGGACTAGGGGTCCTGTCAGGCAGGAGTGAGGGTGCAAAGGCTGCCTAGCTTTCTGTAGCTGGGATGTGGTGAGTACTGTTGTGGGGCCTAAGTGATGCTTGCAGGATTGAAGGGGTTGGGAGCTTTGCTAGTATGGGTTGGAACGCTGCAACGCTTTCAAAAGGTGCGGTCACAGCTGCAGCCAGCATTTCTCTGGCTTGTCTTGTGCATTGTTCCATCTATTGCCATGTGCCTTTACGTAAGTCCATGTCGATAGATGTTGTGCCCAATTCTGACTCACGGACTCGTCCTTCTCAGCACATGAGAATGGGCCTGTGTGCAGTCCGGGCTGCTGCATTTGGCAACCCCGAGGGAGTGTGTGTGCGGAGCGAGTAGCGCATATGTGAGCGTGTCTTTAACTGCTTGCTGCTGGTTATACTGGCTGATCGCTGAGGGTTCCTTGTGCCCCTGGTGTCAAGCCTTTTTTGTTCAGCAATGCTTTTCACCATATCTAGTAGGTCCTCTATCTATCTGTGGAGTCCATGCAACTCTCACTGGATGAAGTCTACACACAGCTTTGAAGATTGATTAGGCTCAATTGTGCCATACTCTACTTCAGTAGCACCATTCGCCTTTGGCTGTCGCTCTGATGCACCACATTCCTGCAGATGGCTGTGCTGGTTGCCCAAGGGTTAGATCACAATAGCTGGCGTTTATATTGGATTAAGTATGTGCCATGCCATGTGTATGTGTATTCAAAGGAGCTGGCAGTTGCGGCAGTAGCTGTGGGCTATGGAGCTACCGCCTGCCAGGTGTGATGTAATTTGAGAGAGGCTGTTGCGGCCAGAAGCAAGTTGTGTCCTTTTTTTTGGCAATATGTGCGTGTTGTGTATGGTTTATACATTCTTCGCTCCCTTGGAGCTGTGTGGATTCTGATTTACCTGCACAGTGGGCTCTGACCATGTCATTATTCTATGGGCAGCGAGTATTCTTTGGGGACAGCCCAGATATGGGTTGGTGGGCTTTGCTGCTGCCACATGGATGCTAGTGCTCAGAGCCTGGGTGCAGGCTGGGTTTCTTAAGGCCCAATTCATTCTTTTTTCCATCATCCCGCCATTCTTAACCGACTCCATCACTCCTTCGTTTGCAAATATTGTTCTGGGAGTGGAGCAGCAGCAAGGTCTGCATTCTTGGCTGCATTGTACATACAGTGTGGCTGCATCTGGAAAGAGAGGGGGTGAGCTGTGGGTTTGTTACAAAGGTCTGACATACGCGTACAGAGGGGGGTATTAATTGAGGTAATGGTTTTGTGTTATTAGTTAGTGGAGAAAAAGGACCAGCTGGGTTTGGCTCTGCTGAACAAAAAGAACGATGGTGCATTGTCCATGTGCTGTTGTGCAAACCGAGGCAGCCAGCACAGTGCGCAGAAGCTTGTTCATTGGCAGGAGTGATGCCCAGCTGATGGGCTCACTGGTGCCAAAGGTGGAAGAAGAGTTTAATGGTGGTCTTACCGGCTGTCAAAGGGGTGGGTCTTACCGATGTTATGTATCCTAGAAGGGAAGCCAACATGCAAGTATGCTCATATGTCGCCGAACAAGTGTGAAAGCAGATTCGATTGAGGGGACTGTGGGGTATGTTGGTGGCAGGCATGACACGATGTGGCTCTTGGTCTGTACTTTATGGCCTCTTTGTGAGCTGCAAGAGGCTCTAGGGAGCGCGGGATGGCATGCCTGCTTGTAGCCTAACTGTAGAAAGCCTTAATCCAGCTGAAAGGGCTGCTGCTGCAATGGAGTGGTGTTTGCTTGATTACCCGAAAAGAAGTGAAGCGGGGAAGGCTAATATAGCCCTATAATATCTGAAGCTTGGGGTGTGGTTGTTTTGAATGTCTTGATGGATATGCTGCAGTGTTATCAAGCTACATGTGCGTGGGATGTGGGGGGATTGTGGGGTGTGGTTCATGTGCCATGTGCAACAGAAGATGTTTTGATCATATGACTGGCTGAGCAGTGGGGGCAATAGTGGATGAAATGACATTGGCTGGGCAGTGGGAGCAAGAGTGAAATGATATTGGTGCTTGCATGCATTGTTTGTAGTCCACTTCGATGTTTGTTCCATGCAGTTGACATGCAGCAATTCTGGGGCAAGGAGCATGGAGATCACTGTGCTTGGAAGAAGAGGGTTAGGTCTGTTTGCAGAGTTGGGTGGTGGGTGCAGTTTTGTGTTTGATATATATAGTTTTGCAGTATGCTAAAGATGCGGTGCAAATCACAGTGAAGGGGGAAACAATGGCATATACTTTCTGATCTGCAGGGGGGACATGGCGGTCATCTGTGAGTATGTTCACCCGTCATCCCTGCTGTTGGTAGTGGGATGCAATCCCCTGTCGTATTAGGGATCAGTCAGTCAATGCATGGTATGTAGAAAGTTTTGTTTGTTTGTATGGGATGCGGCGTGCAGACATCCTATCATGGCCTTGCCTTCTTAATGCTGTAATAGGTCCATTGTGGCGGGTGCGGATGCCTTGATGCTGGGTTCAGTTAATGGCAATCGAGCTGGATGGAAGTGGTTCTGAGTGCCCATTGCCTGTTGTGGTGAATGAATAGGTATGTTGGAACTAATTATGCAGGCGTTCTGCCGACCTCCATATAGGACAGTTAAATGGCTAGCGAATAGACAGACCCGATTCCCGCATACTAGGGTTCCGCGTCGACGCTGCTAGGGTGACCACCTGTAAGCGTGGTGAAGCAGCATGCTGAGCGAGATAGACATGCCTATGTGTACAGGGTGCTGCCAGGAATAGGACAGCATGTTGCGATTGCAAATGTCAAAAGTTTCCAGACTTGCATACGTGGGTTGAGCTGAAAATGTTCTGTGGGTTGTTTTGGCCTTCCGGTTGTGACTGGATTCGGGGATTTGACTGCGCCACAGCGTCCTAGGGACCAGCGCTACTGCTCACTTATAAACTGAGCACATGGAACGATTTCAACATCAACAGAAACCAACAAGGGCGCAAACAAGCATTAAGGGTGCGGATCTCAGTCAGTACCGCCGGGCGAGGAGGGTTGCATGCGCATCCGCTGCCGAGTCCTGCAACGCCCAGTTAGTGTAGCCCAGGCTGACGCCGGGAACTTTTGGTTCCTAACATCATATATCTAAACCCTTACAAACGAAATGTGGTGGGTACGCAGCCCACTTGCCATCACCGGTTGAACCGGACCATAGGCACCTGGTCTTGCATATTTGCAGGGTAAGGTGCCAAGCAACGCCACATGTTTGTGCAAAGGTGCTGTAGGGCAAGGGATGTGGTCACTGTCCGATGTGGTGTGTTGTAACTCGCAACAACTTACCAAGGCAATGGTGTGAGATCCCTTACGGTTGCGGACTAGGGGTCCTGTCAGGCAGGAGTGAGGGTGCAAAGGCTGCCTAGCTTTCTGTAGCTGGGATGTGGTGAGTACTGTTGTGGGGCCTAAGTGATGCTTGCAGGATTGAAGGGGTTGGGAGCTTTGCTAGTATGGGTTGGAACGCTGCAACGCTTTCAAAAGGTGCGGTCACAGCTGCAGCCAGCATTTCTCTGGCTTGTCTTGTGCATTGTTCCATCTATTGCCATGTGCCTTTACGTAAGTCCATGTCGATAGATGTTGTGCCCAATTCTGACTCACGGACTCGTCCTTCTCAGCACATGAGAATGGGCCTGTGTGCAGTCCGGGCTGCTGCATTTGGCAACCCCGAGGGAGTGTGTGTGCGGAGCGAGTAGCGCATATGTGAGCGTGTCTTTAACTGCTTGCTGCTGGTTATACTGGCTGATCGCTGAGGGTTCCTTGTGCCCCTGGTGTCAAGCCTTTTTTGTTCAGCAATGCTTTTCACCATATCTAGTAGGTCCTCTATCTATCTGTGGAGTCCATGCAACTCTCACTGGATGAAGTCTACACACAGCTTTGAAGATTGATTAGGCTCAATTGTGCCATACTCTACTTCAGTAGCACCATTCGCCTTTGGCTGTCGCTCTGATGCACCACATTCCTGCAGATGGCTGTGCTGGTTGCCCAAGGGTTAGATCACAATAGCTGGCGTTTATATTGGATTAAGTATGTGCCATGCCATGTGTATGTGTATTCAAAGGAGCTGGCAGTTGCGGCAGTAGCTGTGGGCTATGGAGCTACCGCCTGCCAGGTGTGATGTAATTTGAGAGAGGCTGTTGCGGCCAGAAGCAAGTTGTGTCCTTTTTTTTGGCAATATGTGCGTGTTGTGTATGGTTTATACATTCTTCGCTCCCTTGGAGCTGTGTGGATTCTGATTTACCTGCACAGTGGGCTCTGACCATGTCATTATTCTATGGGCAGCGAGTATTCTTTGGGGACAGCCCAGATATGGGTTGGTGGGCTTTGCTGCTGCCACATGGATGCTAGTGCTCAGAGCCTGGGTGCAGGCTGGGTTTCTTAAGGCCCAATTCATTCTTTTTTCCATCATCCCGCCATTCTTAACCGACTCCATCACTCCTTCGTTTGCAAATATTGTTCTGGGAGTGGAGCAGCAGCAAGGTCTGCATTCTTGGCTGCATTGTACATACAGTGTGGCTGCATCTGGAAAGAGAGGGGGTGAGCTGTGGGTTTGTTACAAAGGTCTGACATACGCGTACAGAGGGGGGTATTAATTGAGGTAATGGTTTTGTGTTATTAGTTAGTGGAGAAAAAGGACCAGCTGGGTTTGGCTCTGCTGAACAAAAAGAACGATGGTGCATTGTCCATGTGCTGTTGTGCAAACCGAGGCAGCCAGCACAGTGCGCAGAAGCTTGTTCATTGGCAGGAGTGATGCCCAGCTGATGGGCTCACTGGTGCCAAAGGTGGAAGAAGAGTTTAATGGTGGTCTTACCGGCTGTCAAAGGGGTGGGTCTTACCGATGTTATGTATCCTAGAAGGGAAGCCAACATGCAAGTATGCTCATATGTCGCCGAACAAGTGTGAAAGCAGATTCGATTGAGGGGACTGTGGGGTATGTTGGTGGCAGGCATGACACGATGTGGCTCTTGGTCTGTACTTTATGGCCTCTTTGTGAGCTGCAAGAGGCTCTAGGGAGCGCGGGATGGCATGCCTGCTTGTAGCCTAACTGTAGAAAGCCTTAATCCAGCTGAAAGGGCTGCTGCTGCAATGGAGTGGTGTTTGCTTGATTACCCGAAAAGAAGTGAAGCGGGGAAGGCTAATATAGCCCTATAATATCTGAAGCTTGGGGTGTGGTTGTTTTGAATGTCTTGATGGATATGCTGCAGTGTTATCAAGCTACATGTGCGTGGGATGTGGGGGGATTGTGGGGTGTGGTTCATGTGCCATGTGCAACAGAAGATGTTTTGATCATATGACTGGCTGAGCAGTGGGGGCAATAGTGGATGAAATGACATTGGCTGGGCAGTGGGAGCAAGAGTGAAATGATATTGGTGCTTGCATGCATTGTTTGTAGTCCACTTCGATGTTTGTTCCATGCAGTTGACATGCAGCAATTCTGGGGCAAGGAGCATGGAGATCACTGTGCTTGGAAGAAGAGGGTTAGGTCTGTTTGCAGAGTTGGGTGGTGGGTGCAGTTTTGTGTTTGATATATATAGTTTTGCAGTATGCTAAAGATGCGGTGCAAATCACAGTGAAGGGGGAAACAATGGCATATACTTTCTGATCTGCAGGGGGGACATGGCGGTCATCTGTGAGTATGTTCACCCGTCATCCCTGCTGTTGGTAGTGGGATGCAATCCCCTGTCGTATTAGGGATCAGTCAGTCAATGCATGGTATGTAGAAAGTTTTGTTTGTTTGTATGGGATGCGGCGTGCAGACATCCTATCATGGCCTTGCCTTCTTAATGCTGTAATAGGTCCATTGTGGCGGGTGCGGATGCCTTGATGCTGGGTTCAGTTAATGGCAATCGAGCTGGATGGAAGTGGTTCTGAGTGCCCATTGCCTGTTGTGGTGAATGAATAGGTATGTTGGAACTAATTATGCAGGCGTTCTGCCGACCTCCATATAGGACAGTTAAATGGCTAGCGAATAGACAGACCCGATTCCCGCATACTAGGGTTCCGCGTCGACGCTGCTAGGGTGACCACCTGTAAGCGTGGTGAAGCAGCATGCTGAGCGAGATAGACATGCCTATGTGTACAGGGTGCTGCCAGGAATAGGACAGCATGTTGCGATTGCAAATGTCAAAAGTTTCCAGACTTGCATACGTGGGTTGAGCTGAAAATGTTCTGTGGGTTGTTTTGGCCTTCCGGTTGTGACTGGATTCGGGGATTTGACTGCGCCACAGCGTCCTAGGGACCAGCGCTACTGCTCACTTATAAACTGAGCACATGGAACGATTTCAACATCAACAGAAACCAACAAGGGCGCAAACAAGCATTAAGGGTGCGGATCTCAGTCAGTACCGCCGGGCGAGGAGGGTTGCATGCGCATCCGCTGCCGAGTCCTGCAACGCCCAGTTAGTGTAGCCCAGGCTGACGCCGGGAACTTTTGGTTCCTAACATCATATATCTAAACCCTTACAAACGAAATGTGGTGGGTACGCAGCCCACTTGCCATCACCGGTTGAACCGGACCATAGGCACCTGGTCTTGCATATTTGCAGGGTAAGGTGCCAAGCAACGCCACATGTTTGTGCAAAGGTGCTGTAGGGCAAGGGATGTGGTCACTGTCCGATGTGGTGTGTTGTAACTCGCAACAACTTACCAAGGCAATGGTGTGAGATCCCTTACGGTTGCGGACTAGGGGTCCTGTCAGGCAGGAGTGAGGGTGCAAAGGCTGCCTAGCTTTCTGTAGCTGGGATGTGGTGAGTACTGTTGTGGGGCCTAAGTGATGCTTGCAGGATTGAAGGGGTTGGGAGCTTTGCTAGTATGGGTTGGAACGCTGCAACGCTTTCAAAAGGTGCGGTCACAGCTGCAGCCAGCATTTCTCTGGCTTGTCTTGTGCATTGTTCCATCTATTGCCATGTGCCTTTACGTAAGTCCATGTCGATAGATGTTGTGCCCAATTCTGACTCACGGACTCGTCCTTCTCAGCACATGAGAATGGGCCTGTGTGCAGTCCGGGCTGCTGCATTTGGCAACCCCGAGGGAGTGTGTGTGCGGAGCGAGTAGCGCATATGTGAGCGTGTCTTTAACTGCTTGCTGCTGGTTATACTGGCTGATCGCTGAGGGTTCCTTGTGCCCCTGGTGTCAAGCCTTTTTTGTTCAGCAATGCTTTTCACCATATCTAGTAGGTCCTCTATCTATCTGTGGAGTCCATGCAACTCTCACTGGATGAAGTCTACACACAGCTTTGAAGATTGATTAGGCTCAATTGTGCCATACTCTACTTCAGTAGCACCATTCGCCTTTGGCTGTCGCTCTGATGCACCACATTCCTGCAGATGGCTGTGCTGGTTGCCCAAGGGTTAGATCACAATAGCTGGCGTTTATATTGGATTAAGTATGTGCCATGCCATGTGTATGTGTATTCAAAGGAGCTGGCAGTTGCGGCAGTAGCTGTGGGCTATGGAGCTACCGCCTGCCAGGTGTGATGTAATTTGAGAGAGGCTGTTGCGGCCAGAAGCAAGTTGTGTCCTTTTTTTTGGCAATATGTGCGTGTTGTGTATGGTTTATACATTCTTCGCTCCCTTGGAGCTGTGTGGATTCTGATTTACCTGCACAGTGGGCTCTGACCATGTCATTATTCTATGGGCAGCGAGTATTCTTTGGGGACAGCCCAGATATGGGTTGGTGGGCTTTGCTGCTGCCACATGGATGCTAGTGCTCAGAGCCTGGGTGCAGGCTGGGTTTCTTAAGGCCCAATTCATTCTTTTTTCCATCATCCCGCCATTCTTAACCGACTCCATCACTCCTTCGTTTGCAAATATTGTTCTGGGAGTGGAGCAGCAGCAAGGTCTGCATTCTTGGCTGCATTGTACATACAGTGTGGCTGCATCTGGAAAGAGAGGGGGTGAGCTGTGGGTTTGTTACAAAGGTCTGACATACGCGTACAGAGGGGGGTATTAATTGAGGTAATGGTTTTGTGGAGAAAAAGGACCAGCTGGGTTTGGCTCTGCTGAACAAAAAGAACGATGGTGCATTGTCCATGTGCTGTTGTGCAAACCGAGGCAGCCAGCACAGTGCGCAGAAGCTTGTTCATTGGCAGGAGTGATGCCCAGCTGATGGGCTCACTGGTGCCAAAGGTGGAAGAAGAGTTTAATGGTGGTCTTACCGGCTGTCAAAGGGGTGGGTCTTACCGATGTTATGTATCCTAGAAGGGAAGCCAACATGCAAGTATGCTCATATGTCGCCGAACAAGTGTGAAAGCAGATTCGATTGAGGGGACTGTGGGGTATGTTGGTGGCAGGCATGACACGATGTGGCTCTTGGTCTGTACTTTATGGCCTCTTTGTGAGCTGCAAGAGGCTCTAGGGAGCGCGGGATGGCATGCCTGCTTGTAGCCTAACTGTAGAAAGCCTTAATCCAGCTGAAAGGGCTGCTGCTGCAATGGAGTGGTGTTTGCTTGATTACCCGAAAAGAAGTGAAGCGGGGAAGGCTAATATAGCCCTATAATATCTGAAGCTTGGGGTGTGGTTGTTTTGAATGTCTTGATGGATATGCTGCAGTGTTATCAAGCTAAATGTGCGTGGGATGTGGGGGGATTGTGGGGTGTGGTTCATGTGCCATGTGCAACAGAAGATGTTTTGATCATATGACTGGCTGAGCAGTGGGGGCAATAGTGGATGAAATGACATTGGCTGGGCAGTGGGAGCAAGAGTGAAATGATATTGGTGCTTGCATGCATTGTTTGTAGTCCACTTCGATGTTTGTTCCATGCAGTTGACATGCAGCAATTCTGGGGCAAGGAGCATGGAGATCACTGTGCTTGGAAGAAGAGGGTTAGGTCTGTTTGCAGAGTTGGGTGGTGGGTGCAGTTTTGTGTTTGATATATATAGTTTTGCAGTATGCTAAAGATGCGGTGCAAATCACAGTGAAGGGGGAAACAATGGCATATACTTTCTGATCTGCAGGGGGGACATGGCGGTCATCTGTAAGTATGTTCACCCGTCATCCCTGCTGTTGGTAGTGGGATGCAATCCCCTGTCGTATTAGGGATCAGTCAGTCAATGGATGGTATGTAGAAAGTTTTGTTTGTTTGTATGGGATGCGGCGTGCAGACATCCTATCATGGCCTTGCCTTCTTAATGCTGTAATAGGTCCATTGTGGCGGGTGCGGATGCCTTGATGCTGGGTTCAGTTAATGGCAATCGAGCTGGATGGAAGTGGTTCTGAGTGCCCATTGCCTGTTGTGGTGAATGAATAGGTATGTTGGAACTAATTATGCAGGCGTTCTGCCGACCTCCATATAGGACAGTTAAATGGCTAGCGAATAGACAGACCCGATTCCCGCATACTAGGGTTCCGCGTCGACGCTGCTAGGGTGACCACCTGTAAGCGTGGTGAAGCAGCATGCTGAGCGAGATAGACATGCCTATGTGTACAGGGTGCTGCCAGGAATAGGACAGCATGTTGCGATTGCAAATGTCAAAAGTTTCCAGACTTGCATACGTGGGTTGAGCTGAAAATGTTCTGTGGGTTGTTTTGGCCTTCCGGTTGTGACTGGATTCGGGGATTTGACTGCGCCACAGCGTCCTAGGGACCAGCGCTACTGCTCACTTATAAACTGAGCACATGGAACGATTTCAACATCAACAGAAACCAACAAGGGCGCAAACAAGCATTAAGGGTGCGGATCTCAGTCAGTACCGCCGGGCGAGGAGGGTTGCATGCGCATCCGCTGCCGAGTCCTGCAACGCCCAGTTAGTGTAGCCCAGGCTGACGCCGGGAACTTTTGGGTCCTAACATCATATATCTAAACCCTTACAAACGAAATGTGGTGGGTACGCAGCCCACTTGCCATCACCGGTTGAACCGGACCATAGGCACCTGGTCTTGCATATTTGCAGGGTAAGGTGCCAAGCAACGCCACATGTTTGTGCAAAGGTGCTGTAGGGCAAGGGATGTGGTCACTGTCCGATGTGGTGTGTTGTAACTCGCAACAACTTACCAAGGCAATGGTGTGAGATCCCTTACGGTTGCGGACTAGGGGTCCTGTCAGGCAGGAGTGAGGGTGCAAAGGCTGCCTAGCTTTCTGTAGCTGGGATGTGGTGAGTACTGTTGTGGGGCCTAAGTGATGCTTGCAGGATTGAAGGGGTTGGGAGCTTTGCTAGTATGGGTTGGAACGCTGCAACGCTTTCAAAAGGTGCGGTCACAGCTGCAACCAGCATTTCTCTGGCTTGTCTTGTGCATTGTTCCATCTATTGCCATGTGCCTTTACGTAAGTCCATGTCGATAGATGTTGTGCCCAATTCTGACTCACGGACTCGTCCTTCTCAGCACATGAGAATGGGCCTGTGTGCAGTCCGGGCTGCTGCATTTGGCAACCCCGAGGGAGTGTGTGTGCGGAGCGAGTAGCGCATATGTGAGCGTGTCTTTAACTGCTTGCTGCTGGTTATACTGGCTGATCGCTGAGGGTTCCTTGTGCCCCTGGTGTCAAGCCTTTTTTGTTCAGCAATGCTTTTCACCATATCTAGTAGGTCCTCTATCTATCTGTGGAGTCCATGCAACTCTCACTGGATGAAGTCTACACACAGCTTTGAAGATTGATTAGGCTCAATTGTGCCATACTCTACTTCAGTAGCACCATTCGCCTTTGGCTGTCGCTCTGATGCACCACATTCCTGCAGATGGCTGTGCTGGTTGCCCAAGGGTTAGATCACAATAGCTGGCGTTTATATTGGATTAAGTATGTGTCATGCCATGTGTATGTGTATTCAAAGGAGCTGGCAGTTGCGGCAGTAGCTGTGGGCTATGGAGCTACCGCCTGCCAGGTGTGATGTAATTTGAGAGAGGCTGTTGCGGCCAGAAGCAAGTTGTGTCCTTTTTTTTGGCAATATGTGCGTGTTGTGTATGGTTTATACATTCTTCGCTCCCTTGGAGCTGTGTGGATTCTGATTTACCTGCACAGTGGGCTCTGACCATGTCATTATTCTATGGGCAGCGAGTATTCTTTGGGGACAGCCCAGATATGGGTTGGTGGGCTTTGCTGCTGCCACATGGATGCTAGTGCTCAGAGCCTGGGTGCAGGCTGGGTTTCTTAAGGCCCAATTCATTCTTTTTTCCATCATCCCGCCATTCTTAACCGACTCCATCACTCCTTCGTTTGCAAATATTGTTCTGGGAGTGGAGCAGCAGCAAGGTCTGCATTCTTGGCTGCATTGTACATACAGTGTGGCTGCATCTGGAAAGAGAGGGGGTGAGCTGTGGGTTTGTTACAAAGGTCTGACATACGCGTGCAGAGGGGGGTATTAATTGAGGTAATGGTTTTGTGTTATTAGTTAGTGGAGAAAAAGGACCAGCTGGGTTTGGCTCTGCTGAACAAAAAGAACGATGGTGCATTGTCCATGTGCTGTTGTGCAAACCGAGGCAGCCAGCACAGTGCGCAGAAGCTTGTTCATTGGCAGGAGTGATGCCCAGCTGATGGGCTCACTGGTGCCAAAGGTGGAAGAAGAGTTTAATGGTGGTCTTACCGGCTGTCAAAGGGGTGGGTCTTACCGATGTTATGTATCCTAGAAGGGAAGCCAACATGCAAGTATGCTCATATGTCGCCGAACAAGTGTGAAAGCAGATTCGATTGAGGGGACTGTGGGGTATGTTGGTGGCAGGCATGACACGATGTGGCTCTTGGTCTGTACTTTATGGCCTCTTTGTGAGCTGCAAGAGGCTCTAGGGAGCGCGGGATGGCATGCCTGCTTGTAGCCTAACTGTAGAAAGCCTTAATCCAGCTGAAAGGGCTGCTGCTGCAATGGAGTGGTGTTTGCTTGATTACCCGAAAAGAAGTGAAGCGGGGAAGGCTAATATAGCCCTATAATATCTGAAGCTTGGGGTGTGGTTGTTTTGAATGTCTTGATGGATATGCTGCAGTGTTATCAAGCTAAATGTGCGTGGGATGTGGGGGGATTGTGGGGTGTGGTTCATGTGCCATGTGCAACAGAAGATGTTTTGATCATATGACTGGCTGAGCAGTGGGGGCAATAGTGGATGAAATGACATTGGCTGGGCAGTGGGAGCAAGAGTGAAATGATATTGGTGCTTGCATGCATTGTTTGTAGTCCACTTCGATGTTTGTTCCATGCAGTTGACATGCAGCAATTCTGGGGCAAGGAGCATGGAGATCACTGTGCTTGGAAGAAGAGGGTTAGGTCTGTTTGCAGAGTTGGGTGGTGGGTGCAGTTTTGTGTTTGATATATATAGTTTTGCAGTATGCTAAAGATGCGGTGCAAATCACAGTGAAGGGGGAAACAATGGCATATACTTTCTGATCTGCAGGGGGGACATGGCGGTCATCTGTAAGTATGTTCACCCGTCATCCCTGCTGTTGGTAGTGGGATGCAATCCCCTGTCGTATTAGGGATCAGTCAGTCAATGGATGGTATGTAGAAAGTTTTGTTTGTTTGTATGGGATGCGGCGTGCAGACATCCTATCATGGCCTTGCCTTCTTAATGCTGTAATAGGTCCATTGTGGCGGGTGCGGATGCCTTGATGCTGGGTTCAGTTAATGGCAATCGAGCTGGATGGAAGTGGTTCTGAGTGCCCATTGCCTGTTGTGGTGAATGAATAGGTATGTTGGAACTAATTATGCAGGCGTTCTGCCGACCTCCATATAGGACAGTTAAATGGCTAGCGAATAGACAGACCCGATTCCCGCATACTAGGGTTCCGCGTCGACGCTGCTAGGGTGACCACCTGTAAGCGTGGTGAAGCAGCATGCTGAGCGAGATAGACATGCCTATGTGTACAGGGTGCTGCCAGGAATAGGACAGCATGTTGCGATTGCAAATGTCAAAAGTTTCCAGACTTGCATACGTGGGTTGAGCTGAAAATGTTCTGTGGGTTGTTTTGGCCTTCCGGTTGTGACTGGATTCGGGGATTTGACTGCGCCACAGCGTCCTAGGGACCAGCGCTACTGCTCACTTATAAACTGAGCACATGGAACGATTTCAACATCAACAGAAACCAACAAGGGCGCAAACAAGCATTAAGGGTGCGGATCTCAGTCAGTACCGCCGGGCGAGGAGGGTTGCATGCGCATCCGCTGCCGAGTCCTGCAACGCCCAGTTAGTGTAGCCCAGGCTGACGCCGGGAACTTTTGGTTCCTAACATCATATATCTAAACCCTTACAAACGAAATGTGGTGGGTACGCAGCCCACTTGCCATCACCGGTTGAACCGGACCATAGGCACCTGGTCTTGCATATTTGCAGGGTAAGGTGCCAAGCAACGCCACATGTTTGTGCAAAGGTGCTGTAGGGCAAGGGATGTGGTCACTGTCCGATGTGGTGTGTTGTAACTCGCAACAACTTACCAAGGCAATGGTGTGAGATCCCTTACGGTTGCGGACTAGGGGTCCTGTCAGGCAGGAGTGAGGGTGCAAAGGCTGCCTAGCTTTCTGTAGCTGGGATGTGGTGAGTACTGTTGTGGGGCCTAAGTGATGCTTGCAGGATTGAAGGGGTTGGGAGCTTTGCTAGTATGGGTTGGAACGCTGCAACGCTTTCAAAAGGTGCGGTCACAGCTGCAGCCAGCATTTCTCTGGCTTGTCTTGTGCATTGTTCCATCTATTGCCATGTGCCTTTACGTAAGTCCATGTCGATAGATGTTGTGCCCAATTCTGACTCACGGACTCGTCCTTCTCAGCACATGAGAATGGGCCTGTGTGCAGTCCGGGCTGCTGCATTTGGCAACCCCGAGGGAGTGTGTGTGCGGAGCGAGTAGCGCATATGTGAGCGTGTCTTTAACTGCTTGCTGCTGGTTATACTGGCTGATCGCTGAGGGTTCCTTGTGCCCCTGGTGTCAAGCCTTTTTTGTTCAGCAATGCTTTTCACCATATCTAGTAGGTCCTCTATCTATCTGTGGAGTCCATGCAACTCTCACTGGATGAAGTCTACACACAGCTTTGAAGATTGATTAGGCTCAATTGTGCCATACTCTACTTCAGTAGCACCATTCGCCTTTGGCTGTCGCTCTGATGCACCACATTCCTGCAGATGGCTGTGCTGGTTGCCCAAGGGTTAGATCACAATAGCTGGCGTTTATATTGGATTAAGTATGTGCCATGCCATGTGTATGTGTATTCAAAGGAGCTGGCAGTTGCGGCAGTAGCTGTGGGCTATGGAGCTACCGCCTGCCAGGTGTGATGTAATTTGAGAGAGGCTGTTGCGGCCAGAAGCAAGTTGTGTCCTTTTTTTTGGCAATATGTGCGTGTTGTGTATGGTTTATACATTCTTCGCTCCCTTGGAGCTGTGTGGATTCTGATTTACCTGCACAGTGGGCTCTGACCATGTCATTATTCTATGGGCAGCGAGTATTCTTCGGGGACAGCCCAGATATGGGTTGGTGGGCTTTGCTGCTGCCACATGGATGCTAGTGCTCAGAGCCTGGGTGCAGGCTGGGTTTCTTAAGGCCCAATTCATTCTTTTTTCCATCATCCCGCCATTCTTAACCGACTCCATCACTCCTTCGTTTGCAAATATTGTTCTGGGAGTGGAGCAGCAGCAAGGTCTGCATTCTTGGCTGCATTGTACATACAGTGTGGCTGCATCTGGAAAGAGAGGGGGTGAGCTGTGGGTTTGTTACAAAGGTCTGACATACGCGTACAGAGGGGGGTATTAATTGAGGTAATGGTTTTGTGTTATTAGTTAGTGGAGAAAAAGGACCAGCTGGGTTTGGCTCTGCTGAACAAAAAGAACGATGGTGCATTGTCCATGTGCTGTTGTGCAAACCGAGGCAGCCAGCACAGTGCGCAGAAGCTTGTTCATTGGCAGGAGTGATGCCCAGCTGATGGGCTCATTGGTGCCAAAGGTGGAAGAAGAGTTTAATGGTGGTCTTACCGGCTGTCAAAGGGGTGGGTCTTACCGATGTTATGTATCCTAGAAGGGAAGCCAACATGCAAGTATGCTCATATGTCGCCGAACAAGTGTGAAAGCAGATTCGATTGAGGGGACTGTGGGGTATGTTGGTGGCAGGCATGACACGATGTGGCTCTTGGTCTGTACTTTATGGCCTCTTTGTGAGCTGCAAGAGGCTCTAGGGAGCGCGGGATGGCATGCCTGCTTGTAGCCTAACTGTAGAAAGCCTTAATCCAGCTGAAAGGGCTGCTGCTGCAATGGAGTGGTGTTTGCTTGATTACCCGAAAAGAAGTGAAGCGGGGAAGGCTAATATAGCCCTATAATATCTGAAGCTTGGGGTGTGGTTGTTTTGAATGTCTTGATGGATATGCTGCAGTGTTATCAAGCTAAATGTGCGTGGGATGTGGGGGGATTGTGGGGTGTGGTTCATGTGCCATGTGCAACAGAAGATGTTTTGATCATATGACTGGCTGAGCAGTGGGGGCAATAGTGGATGAAATGACATTGGCTGGGCAGTGGGAGCAAGAGTGAAATGATATTGGTGCTTGCATGCATTGTTTGTAGTCCACTTCGATGTTTGTTCCATGCAGTTGACATGCAGCAATTCTGGGGCAAGGAGCATGGAGATCACTGTGCTTGGAAGAAGAGGGTTAGGTCTGTTTGCAGAGTTGGGTGGTGGGTGCAGTTTTGTGTTTGATATATATAGTTTTGCAGTATGCTAAAGATGCGGTGCAAATCACAGTGAAGGGGGAAACAATGGCATATACTTTCTGATCTGCAGGGGGGACATGGCGGTCATCTGTAAGTATGTTCACCCGTCATCCCTGCTGTTGGTAGTGGGATGCAATCCCCTGTCGTATTAGGGATCAGTCAGTCAATGGATGGTATGTAGAAAGTTTTGTTTGTTTGTATGGGATGCGGCGTGCAGACATCCTATCATGGCCTTGCCTTCTTAATGCTGTAATAGGTCCATTGTGGCGGGTGCGGATGCCTTGATGCTGGGTTCAGTTAATGGCAATCGAGCTGGATGGAAGTGGTTCTGAGTGCCCATTGCCTGTTGTGGTGAATGAATAGGTATGTTGGAACTAATTATGCAGGCGTTCTGCCGACCTCCATATAGGACAGTTAAATGGCTAGCGAATAGACAGACCCGATTCCCGCATACTAGGGTTCCGCGTCGACGCTGCTAGGGTGACCACCTGTAAGCGTGGTGAAGCAGCATGCTGAGCGAGATAGACATGCCTATGTGTACAGGGTGCTGCCAGGAATAGGACAGCATGTTGCGATTGCAAATGTCAAAAGTTTCCAGACTTGCATACGTGGGTTGAGCTGAAAATGTTCTGTGGGTTGTTTTGGCCTTCCGGTTGTGACTGGATTCGGGGATTTGACTGCGCCACAGCGTCCTAGGGACCAGCGCTACTGCTCACTTATAAACTGAGCACATGGAACGATTTCAACATCAACAGAAACCAACAAGGGCGCAAACAAGCATTAAGGGTGCGGATCTCAGTCAGTACCGCCGGGCGAGGAGGGTTGCATGCGCATCCGCTGCCGAGTCCTGCAACGCCCAGTTAGTGTAGCCCAGGCTGACGCCGGGAACTTTTGGTTCCTAACATCATATATCTAAACCCTTACAAACGAAATGTGGTGGGTACGCAGCCCACTTGCCATCACCGGTTGAACCGGACCATAGGCACCTGGTCTTGCATATTTGCAGGGTAAGGTGCCAAGCAACGCCACATGTTTGTGCAAAGGTGCTGTAGGGCAAGGGATGTGGTCACTGTCCGATGTGGTGTGTTGTAACTCGCAACAACTTACCAAGGCAATGGTGTGAGATCCCTTACGGTTGCGGACTAGGGGTCCTGTCAGGCAGGAGTGAGGGTGCAAAGGCTGCCTAGCTTTCTGTAGCTGGGATGTGGTGAGTACTGTTGTGGGGCCTAAGTGATGCTTGCAGGATTGAAGGGGTTGGGAGCTTTGCTAGTATGGGTTGGAACGCTGCAACGCTTTCAAAAGGTGCGGTCACAGCTGCAGCCAGCATTTCTCTGGCTTGTCTTGTGCATTGTTCCATCTATTGCCATGTGCCTTTACGTAAGTCCATGTCGATAGATGTTGTGCCCAATTCTGACTCACGGACTCGTCCTTCTCAGCACATGAGAATGGGCCTGTGTGCAGTCCGGGCTGCTGCATTTGGCAACCCCGAGGGAGTGTGTGTGCGGAGCGAGTAGCGCATATGTGAGCGTGTCTTTAACTGCTTGCTGCTGGTTATACTGGCTGATCGCTGAGGGTTCCTTGTGCCCCTGGTGTCAAGCCTTTTTTGTTCAGCAATGCTTTTCACCATATCTAGTAGGTCCTCTATCTATCTGTGGAGTCCATGCAACTCTCACTGGATGAAGTCTACACACAGCTTTGAAGATTGATTAGGCTCAATTGTGCCATACTCTACTTCAGTAGCACCATTCGCCTTTGGCTGTCGCTCTGATGCACCACATTCCTGCAGATGGCTGTGCTGGTTGCCCAAGGGTTAGATCACAATAGCTGGCGTTTATATTGGATTAAGTATGTGCCATGCCATGTGTATGTGTATTCAAAGGAGCTGGCAGTTGCGGCAGTAGCTGTGGGCTATGGAGCTACCGCCTGCCAGGTGTGATGTAATTTGAGAGAGGCTGTTGCGGCCAGAAGCAAGTTGTGTCCTTTTTTTTGGCAATATGTGCGTGTTGTGTATGGTTTATACATTCTTCGCTCCCTTGGAGCTGTGTGGATTCTGATTTACCTGCACAGTGGGCTCTGACCATGTCATTATTCTATGGGCAGCGAGTATTCTTCGGGGACAGCCCAGATATGGGTTGGTGGGCTTTGCTGCTGCCACATGGATGCTAGTGCTCAGAGCCTGGGTGCAGGCTGGGTTTCTTAAGGCCCAATTCATTCTTTTTTCCATCATCCCGCCATTCTTAACCGACTCCATCACTCCTTCGTTTGCAAATATTGTTCTGGGAGTGGAGCAGCAGCAAGGTCTGCATTCTTGGCTGCATTGTACATACAGTGTGGCTGCATCTGGAAAGAGAGGGGGTGAGCTGTGGGTTTGTTACAAAGGTCTGACATACGCGTACAGAGGGGGGTATTAATTGAGGTAATGGTTTTGTGTTATTAGTTAGTGGAGAAAAAGGACCAGCTGGGTTTGGCTCTGCTGAACAAAAAGAACGATGGTGCATTGTCCATGTGCTGTTGTGCAAACCGAGGCAGCCAGCACAGTGCGCAGAAGCTTGTTCATTGGCAGGAGTGATGCCCAGCTGATGGGCTCACTGGTGCCAAAGGTGGAAGAAGAGTTTAATGGTGGTCTTACCGGCTGTCAAAGGGGTGGGTCTTACCGATGTTATGTATCCTAGAAGGGAAGCCAACATGCAAGTATGCTCATATGTCGCCGAACAAGTGTGAAAGCAGATTCGATTGAGGGGACTGTGGGGTATGTTGGTGGCAGGCATGACACGATGTGGCTCTTGGTCTGTACTTTATGGCCTCTTTGTGAGCTGCAAGAGGCTCTAGGGAGCGCGGGATGGCATGCCTGCTTGTAGCCTAACTGTAGAAAGCCTTAATCCAGCTGAAAGGGCTGCTGCTGCAATGGAGTGGTGTTTGCTTGATTACCCGAAAAGAAGTGAAGCGGGGAAGGCTAATATAGCCCTATAATATCTGAAGCTTGGGGTGTGGTTGTTTTGAATGTCTTGATGGATATGCTGCAGTGTTATCAAGCTAAATGTGCGTGGGATGTGGGGGGATTGTGGGGTGTGGTTCATGTGCCATGTGCAACAGAAGATGTTTTGATCATATGACTGGCTGAGCAGTGGGGGCAATAGTGGATGAAATGACATTGGCTGGGCAGTGGGAGCAAGAGTGAAATGATATTGGTGCTTGCATGCATTGTTTGTAGTCCACTTCGATGTTTGTTCCATGCAGTTGACATGCAGCAATTCTGGGGCAAGGAGCATGGAGATCACTGTGCTTGGAAGAAGAGGGTTAGGTCTGTTTGCAGAGTTGGGTGGTGGGTGCAGTTTTGTGTTTGATATATATAGTTTTGCAGTATGCTAAAGATGCGGTGCAAATCACAGTGAAGGGGGAAACAATGGCATATACTTTCTGATCTGCAGGGGGGACATGGCGGTCATCTGTAAGTATGTTCACCCGTCATCCCTGCTGTTGGTAGTGGGATGCAATCCCCTGTCGTATTAGGGATCAGTCAGTCAATGGATGGTATGTAGAAAGTTTTGTTTGTTTGTATGGGATGCGGCGTGCAGACATCCTATCATGGCCTTGCCTTCTTAATGCTGTAATAGGTCCATTGTGGCGGGTGCGGATGCCTTGATGCTGGGTTCAGTTAATGGCAATCGAGCTGGATGGAAGTGGTTCTGAGTGCCCATTGCCTGTTGTGGTGAATGAATAGGTATGTTGGAACTAATTATGCAGGCGTTCTGCCGACCTCCATATAGGACAGTTAAATGGCTAGCGAATAGACAGACCCGATTCCCGCATACTAGGGTTCCGCGTCGACGCTGCTAGGGTGACCACCTGTAAGCGTGGTGAAGCAGCATGCTGAGCGAGATAGACATGCCTATGTGTACAGGGTGCTGCCAGGAATAGGACAGCATGTTGCGATTGCAAATGTCAAAAGTTTCCAGACTTGCATACGTGGGTTGAGCTGAAAATGTTCTGTGGGTTGTTTTGGCCTTCCGGTTGTGACTGGATTCGGGGATTTGACTGCGCCACAGCGTCCTAGGGACCAGCGCTACTGCTCACTTATAAACTGAGCACATGGAACGATTTCAACATCAACAGAAACCAACAAGGGCGCAAACAAGCATTAAGGGTGCGGATCTCAGTCAGTACCGCCGGGCGAGGAGGGTTGCATGCGCATCCGCTGCCGAGTCCTGCAACGCCCAGTTAGTGTAGCCCAGGCTGACGCCGGGAACTTTTGGTTCCTAACATCATATATCTAAACCCTTACAAACGAAATGTGGTGGGTACGCAGCCCACTTGCCATCACCGGTTGAACCGGACCATAGGCACCTGGTCTTGCATATTTGCAGGGTAAGGTGCCAAGCAACGCCACATGTTTGTGCAAAGGTGCTGTAGGGCAAGGGATGTGGTCACTGTCCGATGTGGTGTGTTGTAACTCGCAACAACTTACCAAGGCAATGGTGTGAGATCCCTTACGGTTGCGGACTAGGGGTCCTGTCAGGCAGGAGTGAGGGTGCAAAGGCTGCCTAGCTTTCTGTAGCTGGGATGTGGTGAGTACTGTTGTGGGGCCTAAGTGATGCTTGCAGGATTGAAGGGGTTGGGAGCTTTGCTAGTATGGGTTGGAACGCTGCAACGCTTTCAAAAGGTGCGGTCACAGCTGCAGCCAGCATTTCTCTGGCTTGTCTTGTGCATTGTTCCATCTATTGCCATGTGCCTTTACGTAAGTCCATGTCGATAGATGTTGTGCCCAATTCTGACTCACGGACTCGTCCTTCTCAGCACATGAGAATGGGCCTGTGTGCAGTCCGGGCTGCTGCATTTGGCAACCCCGAGGGAGTGTGTGTGCGGAGCGAGTAGCGCATATGTGAGCGTGTCTTTAACTGCTTGCTGCTGGTTATACTGGCTGATCGCTGAGGGTTCCTTGTGCCCCTGGTGTCAAGCCTTTTTTGTTCAGCAATGCTTTTCACCATATCTAGTAGGTCCTCTATCTATCTGTGGAGTCCATGCAACTCTCACTGGATGAAGTCTACACACAGCTTTGAAGATTGATTAGGCTCAATTGTGCCATACTCTACTTCAGTAGCACCATTCGCCTTTGGCTGTCGCTCTGATGCACCACATTCCTGCAGATGGCTGTGCTGGTTGCCCAAGGGTTAGATCACAATAGTTGGCGTTTATATTGGATTAAGTATGTGCCATGCCATGTGTATGTGTATTCAAAGGAGCTGGCAGTTGCGGCAGTAGCTGTGGGCTATGGAGCTACCGCCTGCCAGGTGTGATGTAATTTGAGAGAGGCTGTTGCGGCCAGAAGCAAGTTGTGTCCTTTTTTTTGGCAATATGTGCGTGTTGTGTATGGTTTATACATTCTTCGCTCCCTTGGAGCTGTGTGGATTCTGATTTACCTGCACAGTGGGCTCTGACCATGTCATTATTCTATGGGCAGCGAGTATTCTTCGGGGACAGCCCAGATATGGGTTGGTGGGCTTTGCTGCTGCCACATGGATGCTAGTGCTCAGAGCCTGGGTGCAGGCTGGGTTTCTTAAGGCCCAATTCATTCTTTTTTCCATCATCCCGCCATTCTTAACCGACTCCATCACTCCTTCGTTTGCAAATATTGTTCTGGGAGTGGAGCAGCAGCAAGGTCTGCATTCTTGGCTGCATTGTACATACAGTGTGGCTGCATCTGGAAAGAGAGGGGGTGAGCTGTGGGTTTGTTACAAAGGTCTGACATACGCGTACAGAGGGGGGTATTAATTGAGGTAATGGTTTTGTGTTATTAGTTAGTGGAGAAAAAGGACCAGCTGGGTTTGGCTCTGCTGAACAAAAAGAACGATGGTGCATTGTCCATGTGCTGTTGTGCAAACCGAGGCAGCCAGCACAGTGCGCAGAAGCTTGTTCATTGGCAGGAGTGATGCCCAGCTGATGGGCTCACTGGTGCCAAAGGTGGAAGAAGAGTTTAATGGTGGTCTTACCGGCTGTCAAAGGGGTGGGTCTTACCGATGTTATGTATCCTAGAAGGGAAGCCAACATGCAAGTATGCTCATATGTCGCCGAACAAGTGTGAAAGCAGATTCGATTGAGGGGACTGTGGGGTATGTTGGTGGCAGGCATGACACGATGTGGCTCTTGGTCTGTACTTTATGGCCTCTTTGTGAGCTGCAAGAGGCTCTAGGGAGCGCGGGATGGCATGCCTGCTTGTAGCCTAACTGTAGAAAGCCTTAATCCAGCTGAAAGGGCTGCTGCTGCAATGGAGTGGTGTTTGCTTGATTACCCGAAAAGAAGTGAAGCGGGGAAGGCTAATATAGCCCTATAATATCTGAAGCTTGGGGTGTGGTTGTTTTGAATGTCTTGATGGATATGCTGCAGTGTTATCAAGCTAAATGTGCGTGGGATGTGGGGGGATTGTGGGGTGTGGTTCATGTGCCATGTGCAACAGAAGATGTTTTGATCATATGACTGGCTGAGCAGTGGGGGCAATAGTGGATGAAATGACATTGGCTGGGCAGTGGGAGCAAGAGTGAAATGATATTGGTGCTTGCATGCATTGTTTGTAGTCCACTTCGATGTTTGTTCCATGCAGTTGACATGCAGCAATTCTGGGGCAAGGAGCATGGAGATCACTGTGCTTGGAAGAAGAGGGTTAGGTCTGTTTGCAGAGTTGGGTGGTGGGTGCAGTTTTGTGTTTGATATGTATAGTTTTGCAGTATGCTAAAGATGCGGTGCAAATCACAGTGAAGGGGGAAACAATGGCATATACTTTCTGATCTGCAGGGGGGACATGGCGGTCATCTGTAAGTATGTTCACCCGTCATCCCTGCTGTTGGTAGTGGGATGCAATCCCCTGTCGTATTAGGGATCAGTCAGTCAATGGATGGTATGTAGAAAGTTCTGTTTGTTTGTATGGGATGCGGCGTGCAGACATCCTATCATGGCCTTGCCTTCTTAATGCTGTAATAGGTCCATTGTGGCGGGTGCGGATGCCTTGATGCTGGGTTCAGTTAATGGCAATCGAGCTGGATGGAAGTGGTTCTGAGTGCCCATTGCCTGTTGTGGTGAATGAATAGGTATGTTGGAACTAATTATGCAGGCGTTCTGCCGACCTCCATATAGGACAGTTAAATGGCTAGCGAATAGACAGACCCGATTCCCGCATACTAGGGTTCCGCGTCGACGCTGCTAGGGTGACCACCTGTAAGCGTGGTGAAGCAGCATGCTGAGCGAGATAGACATGCCTATGTGTACAGGGTGCTGCCAGGAATAGGACAGCATGTTGCGATTGCAAATGTCAAAAGTTTCCAGACTTGCATACGTGGGTTGAGCTGAAAATGTTCTGTGGGTTGTTTTGGCCTTCCGGTTGTGACTGGATTCGGGGATTTGACTGCGCCACAGCGTCCTAGGGACCAGCGCTACTGCTCACTTATAAACTGAGCACATGGAACGATTTCAACATCAACAGAAACCAACAAGGGCGCAAACAAGCATTAAGGGTGCGGATCTCAGTCAGTACCGCCGGGCGAGGAGGGTTGCATGCGCATCCGCTGCCGAGTCCTGCAACGCCCAGTTAGTGTAGCCCAGGCTGACGCCGGGAACTTTTGGTTCCTAACATCATATATCTAAACCCTTACAAACGAAATGTGGTGGGTACGCAGCCCACTTGCCATCACCGGTTGAACCGGACCATAGGCACCTGGTCTTGCATATTTGCAGGGTAAGGTGCCAAGCAACGCCACATGTTTGTGCAAAGGTGCTGTAGGGCAAGGGATGTGGTCACTGTCCGATGTGGTGTGTTGTAACTCGCAACAAATTACCAAGGCAATGGTGTGAGATCCCTTACGGTTGCGGACTAGGGGTCCTGTCAGGCAGGAGTGAGGGTGCAAAGGCTGCCTAGCTTTCTGTAGCTGGGATGTGGTGAGTACTGTTGCGGGGCCTAAGTGATGCTTGCAGGATTGAAGGGGTTGGGAGCTTTGCTAGTATGGGTTGGAACGCTGCAACGCTTTCAAAAGGTGCGGTCACAGCTGCAACCAGCATTTCTCTGGCTTGTCTTGTGCATTGTTCCATCTATTGCCATGTGCCTTTACGTAAGTCCATGTCGATAGATGTTGTGCCCAATTCTGACTCACGGACTCGTCCTTCTCAGCACATGAGAATGGGCCTGTGTGCAGTCCGGGCTGCTGCATTTGGCAACCCCGAGGGAGTGTGTGTGCGGAGCGAGTAGCGCATATGTGAGCGTGTCTTTAACTGCTTGCTGCTGGTTATACTGGCTGATCGCTGAGGGTTCCTTGTGCCCCTGGTGTCAAGCCTTTTTTGTTCAGCAATGCTTTTCACCATATCTAGTAGGTCCTCTATCTATCTGTGGAGTCCATGCAACTCTCACTGGATGAAGTCTACACACAGCTTTGAAGATTGATTAGGCTCAATTGTGCCATACTCTACTTCAGTAGCACCATTCGCCTTTGGCTGTCGCTCTGATGCACCACATTCCTGCAGATGGCTGTGCTGGTTGCCCAAGGGTTAGATCACAATAGCTGGCGTTTATATTGGATTAAGTATGTGCCATGCCATGTGTATGTGTATTCAAAGGAGCTGGCAGTTGCGGCAGTAGCTGTGGGCTATGGAGCTACCGCCTGCCAGGTGTGATGTAATTTGAGAGAGGCTGTTGCGGCCAGAAGCAAGTTGTGTCCTTTTTTTTGGCAATATGTGCGTGTTGTGTATGGTTTATACATTCTTCGCTCCCTTGGAGCTGTGTGGATTCTGATTTACCTGCACAGTGGGCTCTGACCATGTCATTATCCTATGGGCAGCGAGTATTCTTTGGGGACAGCCCAGATATGGGTTGGTGGGCTTTGCTGCTGCCACATGGATGCTAGTGCTCAGAGCCTGGGTGCAGGCTGGGTTTCTTAAGGCCCAATTCATTCTTTTTTCCATCATCCCGCCATTCTTAACCGACTCCATCACTCCTTCGTTTGCAAATATTGTTCTGGGAGTGGAGCAGCAGCAAGGTCTGCATTCTTGGCTGCATTGTACATACAGTGTGGCTGCATCTGGAAAGAGAGGGGGTGAGCTGTGGGTTTGTTACAAAGGTCTGACATACGCGTACAGAGGGGGGTATTAATTGAGGTAATGGTTTTGTGTTATTAGTTAGTGGAGAAAAAGGACCAGCTGGGTTTGGCTCTGCTGAACAAAAAGAACGATGGTGCATTGTCCATGTGCTGTTGTGCAAACCGAGGCAGCCAGCACAGTGCGCAGAAGCTTGTTCATTGGCAGGAGTGATGCCCAGCTGATGGGCTCACTGGTGCCAAAGGTGGAAGAAGAGTTTAATGGTGGTCTTACCGGCTGTCAAAGGGGTGGGTCTTACCGATGTTATGTATCCTAGAAGGGAAGCCAACATGCAAGTATGCTCATATGTCGCCGAACAAGTGTGAAAGCAGATTCGATTGAGGGGACTGTGGGGTATGTTGGTGGCAGGCATGACACGATGTGGCTCTTGGTCTGTACTTTATGGCCTCTTTGTGAGCTGCAAGAGGCTCTAGGGAGCGCGGGATGGCATGCCTGCTTGTAGCCTAACTGTAGAAAGCCTTAATCCAGCTGAAAGGGCTGCTGCTGCAATGGAGTGGTGTTTGCTTGATTACCCGAAAAGAAGTGAAGCGGGGAAGGCTAATATAGCCCTATAATATCTGAAGCTTGGGGTGTGGTTGTTTTGAATGTCTTGATGGATATGCTGCAGTGTTATCAAG
The DNA here is from genome assembly GCA_963556185.1 of Pseudopediastrum boryanum. Classification (NCBI taxonomy): domain Eukaryota; kingdom Viridiplantae; phylum Chlorophyta; class Chlorophyceae; order Sphaeropleales; family Hydrodictyaceae; genus Pseudopediastrum; species Pseudopediastrum boryanum. Next base: position 1,376,641 of record OY744506.1, read on the forward strand.
CTAAATGTGCGTGGGATGTGGGGGGATTGTGGGGTGTGGTTCATGTGCCATGTGCAACAGAAGATGTTTTGATCATATGACTGGCTGAGCAGTGGGGGCAATAGTGGATGAAATGACATTGGCTGGGCAGTGGGAGCAAGAGTGAAATGATATTGGTGCTTGCATGCATTGTTTGTAGTCCACTTCGATGTTTGTTCCATGCAGTTGACATGCAGCAATTCTGGGGCAAGGAGCATGGAGATCACTGTGCTTGGAAGAAGAGGGTTAGGTCTGTTTGCAGAGTTGGGTGGTGGGTGCAGTTTTGTGTTTGATATATATAGTTTTGCAGTATGCTAAAGATGCGGTGCAAATCACAGTGAAGGGGGAAACAATGGCATATACTTTCTGATCTGCAGGGGGGACATGGCGGTCATCTGTAAGTATGTTCACCCGTCATCCCTGCTGTTGGTAGTGGGATGCAATCCCCTGTCGTATTAGGGATCAGTCAGTCAATGGATGGTATGTAGAAAGTTTTGTTTGTTTGTATGGGATGCGGCGTGCAGACATCCTATCATGGCCTTGCCTTCTTAATGCTGTAATAGGTCCATTGTGGCGGGTGCGGATGCCTTGATGCTGGGTTCAGTTAATGGCAATCGAGCTGGATGGAAGTGGTTCTGAGTGCCCATTGCCTGTTGTGGTGAATGAATAGGTATGTTGGAACTAATTATGCAGGCGTTCTGCCGACCTCCATATAGGACAGTTAAATGGCTAGCGAATAGACAGACCCGATTCCCGCATACTAGGGTTCCGCGTCGACGCTGCTAGGGTGACCACCTGTAAGCGTGGTGAAGCAGCATGCTGAGCGAGATAGACATGCCTATGTGTACAGGGTGCTGCCAGGAATAGGACAGCATGTTGCGATTGCAAATGTCAAAAGTTTCCAGACTTGCATACGTGGGTTGAGCTGAAAATGTTCTGTGGGTTGTTTTGGCCTTCCGGTTGTGACTGGATTCGGGGATTTGACTGCGCCACAGCGTCCTAGGGACCAGCGCTACTGCTCACTTATAAACTGAGCACATGGAACGATTTCAACATCAACAGAAACCAACAAGGGCGCAAACAAGCATTAAGGGTGCGGATCTCAGTCAGTACCGCCGGGCGAGGAGGGTTGCATGCGCATCCGCTGCCGAGTCCTGCAACGCCCAGTTAGTGTAGCCCAGGCTGACGCCGGGAACTTTTGGGTCCTAACATCATATATCTAAACCCTTACAAACGAAATGTGGTGGGTACGCAGCCCACTTGCCATCACCGGTTGAACCGGACCATAGGCACCTGGTCTTGCATATTTGCAGGGTAAGGTGCCAAGCAACGCCACATGTTTGTGCAAAGGTGCTGTAGGGCAAGGGATGTGGTCACTGTCCGATGTGGTGTGTTGTAACTCGCAACAACTTACCAAGGCAATGGTGTGAGATCCCTTACGGTTGCGGACTAGGGGTCCTGTCAGGCAGGAGTGAGGGTGCAAAGGCTGCCTAGCTTTCTGTAGCTGGGATGTGGTGAGTACTGTTGTGGGGCCTAAGTGATGCTTGCAGGATTGAAGGGGTTGGGAGCTTTGCTAGTATGGGTTGGAACGCTGCAACGCTTTCAAAAGGTGCGGTCACAGCTGCAACCAGCATTTCTCTGGCTTGTCTTGTGCATTGTTCCATCTATTGCCATGTGCCTTTACGTAAGTCCATGTCGATAGATGTTGTGCCCAATTCTGACTCACGGACTCGTCCTTCTCAGCACATGAGAATGGGCCTGTGTGCAGTCCGGGCTGCTGCATTTGGCAACCCCGAGGGAGTGTGTGTGCGGAGCGAGTAGCGCATATGTGAGCGTGTCTTTAACTGCTTGCTGCTGGTTATACTGGCTGATCGCTGAGGGTTCCTTGTGCCCCTGGTGTCAAGCCTTTTTTGTTCAGCAATGCTTTTCACCATATCTAGTAGGTCCTCTATCTATCTGTGGAGTCCATGCAACTCTCACTGGATGAAGTCTACACACAGCTTTGAAGATTGATTAGGCTCAATTGTGCCATACTCTACTTCAGTAGCACCATTCGCCTTTGGCTGTCGCTCTGATGCACCACATTCCTGCAGATGGCTGTGCTGGTTGCCCAAGGGTTAGATCACAATAGCTGGCGTTTATATTGGATTAAGTATGTGTCATGCCATGTGTATGTGTATTCAAAGGAGCTGGCAGTTGCGGCAGTAGCTGTGGGCTATGGAGCTACCGCCTGCCAGGTGTGATGTAATTTGAGAGAGGCTGTTGCGGCCAGAAGCAAGTTGTGTCCTTTTTTTTGGCAATATGTGCGTGTTGTGTATGGTTTATACATTCTTCGCTCCCTTGGAGCTGTGTGGATTCTGATTTACCTGCACAGTGGGCTCTGACCATGTCATTATTCTATGGGCAGCGAGTATTCTTTGGGGACAGCCCAGATATGGGTTGGTGGGCTTTGCTGCTGCCACATGGATGCTAGTGCTCAGAGCCTGGGTGCAGGCTGGGTTTCTTAAGGCCCAATTCATTCTTTTTTCCATCATCCCGCCATTCTTAACCGACTCCATCACTCCTTCGTTTGCAAATATTGTTCTGGGAGTGGAGCAGCAGCAAGGTCTGCATTCTTGGCTGCATTGTACATACAGTGTGGCTGCATCTGGAAAGAGAGGGGGTGAGCTGTGGGTTTGTTACAAAGGTCTGACATACGCGTGCAGAGGGGGGTATTAATTGAGGTAATGGTTTTGTGTTATTAGTTAGTGGAGAAAAAGGACCAGCTGGGTTTGGCTCTGCTGAACAAAAAGAACGATGGTGCATTGTCCATGTGCTGTTGTGCAAACCGAGGCAGCCAGCACAGTGCGCAGAAGCTTGTTCATTGGCAGGAGTGATGCCCAGCTGATGGGCTCACTGGTGCCAAAGGTGGAAGAAGAGTTTAATGGTGGTCTTACCGGCTGTCAAAGGGGTGGGTCTTACCGATGTTATGTATCCTAGAAGGGAAGCCAACATGCAAGTATGCTCATATGTCGCCGAACAAGTGTGAAAGCAGATTCGATTGAGGGGACTGTGGGGTATGTTGGTGGCAGGCATGACACGATGTGGCTCTTGGTCTGTACTTTATGGCCTCTTTGTGAGCTGCAAGAGGCTCTAGGGAGCGCGGGATGGCATGCCTGCTTGTAGCCTAACTGTAGAAAGCCTTAATCCAGCTGAAAGGGCTGCTGCTGCAATGGAGTGGTGTTTGCTTGATTACCCGAAAAGAAGTGAAGCGGGGAAGGCTAATATAGCCCTATAATATCTGAAGCTTGGGGTGTGGTTGTTTTGAATGTCTTGATGGATATGCTGCAGTGTTATCAAGCTAAATGTGCGTGGGATGTGGGGGGATTGTGGGGTGTGGTTCATGTGCCATGTGCAACAGAAGATGTTTTGATCATATGACTGGCTGAGCAGTGGGGGCAATAGTGGATGAAATGACATTGGCTGGGCAGTGGGAGCAAGAGTGAAATGATATTGGTGCTTGCATGCATTGTTTGTAGTCCACTTCGATGTTTGTTCCATGCAGTTGACATGCAGCAATTCTGGGGCAAGGAGCATGGAGATCACTGTGCTTGGAAGAAGAGGGTTAGGTCTGTTTGCAGAGTTGGGTGGTGGGTGCAGTTTTGTGTTTGATATGTATAGTTTTGCAGTATGCTAAAGATGCGGTGCAAATCACAGTGAAGGGGGAAACAATGGCATATACTTTCTGATCTGCAGGGGGGACATGGCGGTCATCTGTAAGTATGTTCACCCGTCATCCCTGCTGTTGGTAGTGGGATGCAATCCTTTGTTGTATTAGGGATCAGTCAGTCAATGGATGGTATGTAGAAAGTTCTGTTTGTTTGTATGGGATGCGGCGTGCAGACATCCTATCATGGCCTTGCCTTCTTAATGCTGTAATAGGTCCATTGTGGCGGGTGCGGATGCCTTGATGCTGGGTTCAGTTAATGGCAATCGAGCTGGATGGAAGTGGTTCTGAGTGCCCATTGCCTGTTGTGGTGAATGAATAGGTATGTTGGAACTAATTATGCAGGCGTTCTGCCGACCTCCATATAGGACAGTTAAATGGCTAGCGAATAGACAGACCCGATTCCCGCATACTAGGGTTCCGCGTCGACGCTGCTAGGGTGACCACCTGTAAGCGTGGTGAAGCAGCATGCTGAGCGAGATAGACATGCCTATGTGTACAGGGTGCTGCCAGGAATAGGACAGCATGTTGCGATTGCAAATGTCAAAAGTTTCCAGACTTGCATACGTGGGTTGAGCTGAAAATGTTCTGTGGGTTGTTTTGGCCTTCCGGTTGTGACTGGATTCGGGGATTTGACTGCGCCACAGCGTCCTAGGGACCAGCGCTACTGCTCACTTATAAACTGAGCACATGGAACGATTTCAACATCAACAGAAACCAACAAGGGCGCAAACAAGCATTAAGGGTGCGGATCTCAGTCAGTACCGCCGGGCGAGGAGGGTTGCATGCGCATCCGCTGCCGAGTCCTGCAACGCCCAGTTAGTGTAGCCCAGGCTGACGCCGGGAACTTTTGGTTCCTAACATCATATATCTAAACCCTTACAAACGAAATGTGGTGGGTACGCAGCCCACTTGCCATCACCGGTTGAACCGGACCATAGGCACCTGGTCTTGCATATTTGCAGGGTAAGGTGCCAAGCAACGCCACATGTTTGTGCAAAGGTGCTGTAGGGCAAGGGATGTGGTCACTGTCCGATGTGGTGTGTTGTAACTCGCAACAAATTACCAAGGCAATGGTGTGAGATCCCTTACGGTTGCGGACTAGGGGTCCTGTCAGGCAGGAGTGAGGGTGCAAAGGCTGCCTAGCTTTCTGTAGCTGGGATGTGGTGAGTACTGTTGCGGGGCCTAAGTGATGCTTGCAGGATTGAAGGGGTTGGGAGCTTTGCTAGTATGGGTTGGAACGCTGCAACGCTTTCAAAAGGTGCGGTCACAGCTGCAACCAGCATTTCTCTGGCTTGTCTTGTGCATTGTTCCATCTATTGCCATGTGCCTTTACGTAAGTCCATGTCGATAGATGTTGTGCCCAATTCTGACTCACGGACTCGTCCTTCTCAGCACATGAGAATGGGCCTGTGTGCAGTCCGGGCTGCTGCATTTGGCAACCCCGAGGGAGTGTGTGTGCGGAGCGAGTAGCGCATATGTGAGCGTGTCTTTAACTGCTTGCTGCTGGTTATACTGGCTGATCGCTGAGGGTTCCTTGTGCCCCTGGTGTCAAGCCTTTTTTGTTCAGCAATGCTTTTCACCATATCTAGTAGGTCCTCTATCTATCTGTGGAGTCCATGCAACTCTCACTGGATGAAGTCTACACACAGCTTTGAAGATTGATTAGGCTCAATTGTGCCATACTCTACTTCAGTAGCACCATTCGCCTTTGGCTGTCGCTCTGATGCACCACATTCCTGCAGATGGCTGTGCTGGTTGCCCAAGGGTTAGATCACAATAGCTGGCGTTTATATTGGATTAAGTATGTGTCATGCCATGTGTATGTGTATTCAAAGGAGCTGGCAGTTGCGGCAGTAGCTGTGGGCTATGGAGCTACCGCCTGCCAGGTGTGATGTAATTTGAGAGAGGCTGTTGCGGCCAGAAGCAAGTTGTGTCCTTTTTTTTGGCAATATGTGCGTGTTGTGTATGGTTTATACATTCTTCGCTCCCTTGGAGCTGTGTGGATTCTGATTTACCTGCACAGTGGGCTCTGACCATGTCATTATTCTATGGGCAGCGAGTATTCTTTGGGGACAGCCCAGATATGGGTTGGTGGGCTTTGCTGCTGCCACATGGATGCTAGTGCTCAGAGCCTGGGTGCAGGCTGGGTTTCTTAAGGCCCAATTCATTCTTTTTTCCATCATCCCGCCATTCTTAACCGACTCCATCACTCCTTCGTTTGCAAATATTGTTCTGGGAGTGGAGCAGCAGCAAGGTCTGCATTCTTGGCTGCATTGTACATACAGTGTGGCTGCATCTGGAAAGAGAGGGGGTGAGCTGTGGGTTTGTTACAAAGGTCTGACATACGCGTGCAGAGGGGGGTATTAATTGAGGTAATGGTTTTGTGTTATTAGTTAGTGGAGAAAAAGGACCAGCTGGGTTTGGCTCTGCTGAACAAAAAGAACGATGGTGCATTGTCCATGTGCTGTTGTGCAAACCGAGGCAGCCAGCACAGTGCGCAGAAGCTTGTTCATTGGCAGGAGTGATGCCCAGCTGATGGGCTCACTGGTGCCAAAGGTGGAAGAAGAGTTTAATGGTGGTCTTACCGGCTGTCAAAGGGGTGGGTCTTACCGATGTTATGTATCCTAGAAGGGAAGCCAACATGCAAGTATGCTCATATGTCGCCGAACAAGTGTGAAAGCAGATTCGATTGAGGGGACTGTGGGGTATGTTGGTGGCAGGCATGACACGATGTGGCTCTTGGTCTGTACTTTATGGCCTCTTTGTGAGCTGCAAGAGGCTCTAGGGAGCGCGGGATGGCATGCCTGCTTGTAGCCTAACTGTAGAAAGCCTTAATCCAGCTGAAAGGGCTGCTGCTGCAATGGAGTGGTGTTTGCTTGATTACCCGAAAAGAAGTGAAGCGGGGAAGGCTAATATAGCCCTATAATATCTGAAGCTTGGGGTGTGGTTGTTTTGAATGTCTTGATGGATATGCTGCAGTGTTATCAAGCTAAATGTGCGTGGGATGTGGGGGGATTGTGGGGTGTGGTTCATGTGCCATGTGCAACAGAAGATGTTTTGATCATATGACTGGCTGAGCAGTGGGGGCAATAGTGGATGAAATGACATTGGCTGGGCAGTGGGAGCAAGAGTGAAATGATATTGGTGCTTGCATGCATTGTTTGTAGTCCACTTCGATGTTTGTTCCATGCAGTTGACATGCAGCAATTCTGGGGCAAGGAGCATGGAGATCACTGTGCTTGGAAGAAGAGGGTTAGGTCTGTTTGCAGAGTTGGGTGGTGGGTGCAGTTTTGTGTTTGATATGTATAGTTTTGCAGTATGCTAAAGATGCGGTGCAAATCACAGTGAAGGGGGAAACAATGGCATATACTTTCTGATCTGCAGGGGGGACATGGCGGTCATCTGTAAGTATGTTCACCCGTCATCCCTGCTGTTGGTAGTGGGATGCAATCCTTTGTTGTATTAGGGATCAGTCAGTCAATGGATGGTATGTAGAAAGTTCTGTTTGTTTGTATGGGATGCGGCGTGCAGACATCCTATCATGGCCTTGCCTTCTTAATGCTGTAATAGGTCCATTGTGGCGGGTGCGGATGCCTTGATGCTGGGTTCAGTTAATGGCAATCGAGCTGGATGGAAGTGGTTCTGAGTGCCCATTGCCTGTTGTGGTGAATGAATAGGTATGTTGGAACTAATTATGCAGGCGTTCTGCCGACCTCCATATAGGACAGTTAAATGGCTAGCGAATAGACAGACCCGATTCCCGCATACTAGGGTTCCGCGTCGACGCTGCTAGGGTGACCACCTGTAAGCGTGGTGAAGCAGCATGCTGAGCGAGATAGACATGCCTATGTGTACAGGGTGCTGCCAGGAATAGGACAGCATGTTGCGATTGCAAATGTCAAAAGTTTCCAGACTTGCATACGTGGGTTGAGCTGAAAATGTTCTGTGGGTTGTTTTGGCCTTCCGGTTGTGACTGGATTCGGGGATTTGACTGCGCCACAGCGTCCTAGGGACCAGCGCTACTGCTCACTTATAAACTGAGCACATGGAACGATTTCAACATCAACAGAAACCAACAAGGGCGCAAACAAGCATTAAGGGTGCGGATCTCAGTCAGTACCGCCGGGCGAGGAGGGTTGCATGCGCATCCGCTGCCGAGTCCTGCAACGCCCAGTTAGTGTAGCCCAGGCTGACGCCGGGAACTTTTGGTTCCTAACATCATATATCTAAACCCTTACAAACGAAATGTGGTGGGTACGCAGCCCACTTGCCATCACCGGTTGAACCGGACCATAGGCACCTGGTCTTGCATATTTGCAGGGTAAGGTGCCAAGCAACGCCACATGTTTGTGCAAAGGTGCTGTAGGGCAAGGGATGTGGTCACTGTCCGATGTGGTGTGTTGTAACTCGCAACAAATTACCAAGGCAATGGTGTGAGATCCCTTACGGTTGCGGACTAGGGGTCCTGTCAGGCAGGAGTGAGGGTGCAAAGGCTGCCTAGCTTTCTGTAGCTGGGATGTGGTGAGTACTGTTGCGGGGCCTAAGTGATGCTTGCAGGATTGAAGGGGTTGGGAGCTTTGCTAGTATGGGTTGGAACGCTGCAACGCTTTCAAAAGGTGCGGTCACAGCTGCAACCAGCATTTCTCTGGCTTGTCTTGTGCATTGTTCCATCTATTGCCATGTGCCTTTACGTAAGTCCATGTCGATAGATGTTGTGCCCAATTCTGACTCACGGACTCGTCCTTCTCAGCACATGAGAATGGGCCTGTGTGCAGTCCGGGCTGCTGCATTTGGCAACCCCGAGGGAGTGTGTGTGCGGAGCGAGTAGCGCATATGTGAGCGTGTCTTTAACTGCTTGCTGCTGGTTATACTGGCTGATCGCTGAGGGTTCCTTGTGCCCCTGGTGTCAAGCCTTTTTTGTTCAGCAATGCTTTTCACCATATCTAGTAGGTCCTCTATCTATCTGTGGAGTCCATGCAACTCTCACTGGATGAAGTCTACACACAGCTTTGAAGATTGATTAGGCTCAATTGTGCCATACTCTACTTCAGTAGCACCATTCGCCTTTGGCTGTCGCTCTGATGCACCACATTCCTGCAGATGGCTGTGCTGGTTGCCCAAGGGTTAGATCACAATAGCTGGCGTTTATATTGGATTAAGTATGTGTCATGCCATGTGTATGTGTATTCAAAGGAGCTGGCAGTTGCGGCAGTAGCTGTGGGCTATGGAGCTACCGCCTGCCAGGTGTGATGTAATTTGAGAGAGGCTGTTGCGGCCAGAAGCAAGTTGTGTCCTTTTTTTTGGCAATATGTGCGTGTTGTGTATGGTTTATACATTCTTCGCTCCCTTGGAGCTGTGTGGATTCTGATTTACCTGCACAGTGGGCTCTGACCATGTCATTATTCTATGGGCAGCGAGTATTCTTTGGGGACAGCCCAGATATGGGTTGGTGGGCTTTGCTGCTGCCACATGGATGCTAGTGCTCAGAGCCTGGGTGCAGGCTGGGTTTCTTAAGGCCCAATTCATTCTTTTTTCCATCATCCCGCCATTCTTAACCGACTCCATCACTCCTTCGTTTGCAAATATTGTTCTGGGAGTGGAGCAGCAGCAAGGTCTGCATTCTTGGCTGCATTGTACATACAGTGTGGCTGCATCTGGAAAGAGAGGGGGTGAGCTGTGGGTTTGTTACAAAGGTCTGACATACGCGTGCAGAGGGGGGTATTAATTGAGGTAATGGTTTTGTGTTATTAGTTAGTGGAGAAAAAGGACCAGCTGGGTTTGGCTCTGCTGAACAAAAAGAACGATGGTGCATTGTCCATGTGCTGTTGTGCAAACCGAGGCAGCCAGCACAGTGGGCAGAAGCTTGTTCATTGGCAGGAGTGATGCCCAGCTGATGGGCTCACTGGTGCCAAAGGTGGAAGAAGAGTTTAATGGTGGTCTTACCGGCTGTCAAAGGGGTGGGTCTTACCGATGTTATGTATCCTAGAAGGGAAGCCAACATGCAAGTATGCTCATATGTCGCCGAACAAGTGTGAAAGCAGATTCGATTGAGGGGACTGTGGGGTATGTTGGTGGCAGGCATGACACGATGTGGCTCTTGGTCTGTACTTTATGGCCTCTTTGTGAGCTGCAAGAGGCTCTAGGGAGCGCGGGATGGCATGCCTGCTTGTAGCCTAACTGTAGAAAGCCTTAATCCAGCTGAAAGGGCTGCTGCTGCAATGGAGTGGTGTTTGCTTGATTACCCGAAAAGAAGTGAAGCGGGGAAGGCTAATATAGCCCTATAATATCTGAAGCTTGGGGTGTGGTTGTTTTGAATGTCTTGATGGATATGCTGCAGTGTTATCAAGCTAAATGTGCGTGGGATGTGGGGGGATTGTGGGGTGTGGTTCATGTGCCATGTGCAACAGAAGATGTTTTGATCATATGACTGGCTGGGCAGTGGGAGCAAGAGTGAAATGATATTGGTGCTTGCATGCATTGTTTGTAGTCCACTTCGATGTTTGTTCCATGCAGTTGACATGCAGCAATTCTGGGGCAAGGAGCATGGAGATCACTGTGCTTGGAAGAAGAGGGTTAGGTCTGTTTGCAGAGTTGGGTGGTGGGTGCAGTTTTGTGTTTGATATATATAGTTTTGCAGTATGCTAAAGATGCGGTGCAAATCACAGTGAAGGGGGAAACAATGGCATATACTTTCTGATCTGCAGGGGGGACATGGCGGTCATCTGTAAGTATGTTCACCCGTCATCCCTGCTGTTGGTAGTGGGATGCAATCCCCTGTCGTATTAGGGATCAGTCAGTCAATGGATGGTATGTAGAAAGTTTTGTTTGTTTGTATGGGATGCGGCGTGCAGACATCCTATCATGGCCTTGCCTTCTTAATGCTGTAATAGGTCCATTGTGGCGGGTGCGGATGCCTTGATGCTGGGTTCAGTTAATGGCAATCGAGCTGGATGGAAGTGGTTCTGAGTGCCCATTGCCTGTTGTGGTGAATGAATAGGTATGTTGGAACTAATTATGCAGGCGTTCTGCCGACCTCCATATAGGACAGTTAAATGGCTAGCGAATAGACAGACCCGATTCCCGCATACTAGGGTTCCGCGTCGACGCTGCTAGGGTGACCACCTGTAAGCGTGGTGAAGCAGCATGCTGAGCGAGATAGACATGCCTATGTGTACAGGGTGCTGCCAGGAATAGGACAGCATGTTGCGATTGCAAATGTCAAAAGTTTCCAGACTTGCATACGTGGGTTGAGCTGAAAATGTTCTGTGGGTTGTTTTGGCCTTCCGGTTGTGACTGGATTCGGGGATTTGACTGCGCCACAGCGTCCTAGGGACCAGCGCTACTGCTCACTTATAAACTGAGCACATGGAACGATTTCAACATCAACAGAAACCAACAAGGGCGCAAACAAGCATTAAGGGTGCGGATCTCAGTCAGTACCGCCGGGCGAGGAGGGTTGCATGCGCATCCGCTGCCGAGTCCTGCAACGCCCAGTTAGTGTAGCCCAGGCTGACGCCGGGAACTTTTGGTTCCTAACATCATATATCTAAACCCTTACAAACGAAATGTGGTGGGTACGCAGCCCACTTGCCATCACCGGTTGAACCGGACCATAGGCACCTGGTCTTGCATATTTGCAGGGTAAGGTGCCAAGCAACGCCACATGTTTGTGCAAAGGTGCTGTAGGGCAAGGGATGTGGTCACTGTCCGATGTGGTGTGTTGTAACTCGCAACAACTTACCAAGGCAATGGTGTGAGATCCCTTACGGTTGCGGACTAGGGGTCCTGTCAGGCAGGAGTGAGGGTGCAAAGGCTGCCTAGCTTTCTGTAGCTGGGATGTGGTGAGTACTGTTGTGGGGCCTAAGTGATGCTTGCAGGATTGAAGGGGTTGGGAGCTTTGCTAGTATGGGTTGGAACGCTGCAACGCTTTCAAAAGGTGCGGTCACAGCTGCAACCAGCATTTCTCTGGCTTGTCTTGTGCATTGTTCCATCTATTGCCATGTGCCTTTACGTAAGTCCATGTCGATAGATGTTGTGCCCAATTCTGACTCACGGACTCGTCCTTCTCAGCACATGAGAATGGGCCTGTGTGCAGTCCGGGCTGCTGCATTTGGCAACCCCGAGGGAGTGTGTGTGCGGAGCGAGTAGCGCATATGTGAGCGTGTCTTTAACTGCTTGCTGCTGGTTATACTGGCTGATCGCTGAGGGTTCCTTGTGCCCCTGGTGTCAAGCCTTTTTTGTTCAGCAATGCTTTTCACCATATCTAGTAGGTCCTCTATCTATCTGTGGAGTCCATGCAACTCTCACTGGATGAAGTCTACACACAGCTTTGAAGATTGATTAGGCTCAATTGTGCCATACTCTACTTCAGTAGCACCATTCGCCTTTGGCTGTCGCTCTGATGCACCACATTCCTGCAGATGGCTGTGCTGGTTGCCCAAGGGTTAGATCACAATAGCTGGCGTTTATATTGGATTAAGTATGTGCCATGCCATGTGTATGTGTATTCAAAGGAGCTGGCAGTTGCGGCAGTAGCTGTGGGCTATGGAGCTACCGCCTGCCAGGTGTGATGTAATTTGAGAGAGGCTGTTGCGGCCAGAAGCAAGTTGTGTCCTTTTTTTTGGCAATATGTGCGTGTTGTGTATGGTTTATACATTCTTCGCTCCCTTGGAGCTGTGTGGATTCTGATTTACCTGCACAGTGGGCTCTGACCATGTCATTATTCTATGGGCAGCGAGTATTCTTTGGGGACAGCCCAGATATGGGTTGGTGGGCTTTGCTGCTGCCACATGGATGCTAGTGCTCAGAGCCTGGGTGCAGGCTGGGTTTCTTAAGGCCCAATTCATTCTTTTTTCCATCATCCCGCCATTCTTAACCGACTCCATCACTCCTTCGTTTGCAAATATTGTTCTGGGAGTGGAGCAGCAGCAAGGTCTGCATTCTTGGCTGCATTGTACATACAGTGTGGCTGCATCTGGAAAGAGAGGGGGTGAGCTGTGGGTTTGTTACAAAGGTCTGACATACGCGTGCAGAGGGGGGTATTAATTGAGGTAATGGTTTTGTGTTATTAGTTAGTGGAGAAAAAGGACCAGCTGGGTTTGGCTCTGCTGAACAAAAAGAACGATGGTGCATTGTCCATGTGCTGTTGTGCAAACCGAGGCAGCCAGCACAGTGCGCAGAAGCTTGTTCATTGGCAGGAGTGATGCCCAGCTGATGGGCTCACTGGTGCCAAAGGTGGAAGAAGAGTTTAATGGTGGTCTTACCGGCTGTCAAAGGGGTGGGTCTTACCGATGTTATGTATCCTAGAAGGGAAGCCAACATGCAAGTATGCTCATATGTCGCCGAACAAGTGTGAAAGCAGATTCGATTGAGGGGACTGTGGGGTATGTTGGTGGCAGGCATGACACGATGTGGCTCTTGGTCTGTACTTTATGGCCTCTTTGTGAGCTGCAAGAGGCTCTAGGGAGCGCGGGATGGCATGCCTGCTTGTAGCCTAACTGTAGAAAGCCTTAATCCAGCTGAAAGGGCTGCTGCTGCAATGGAGTGGTGTTTGCTTGATTACCCGAAAAGAAGTGAAGCGGGGAAGGCTAATATAGCCCTATAATATCTGAAGCTTGGGGTGTGGTTGTTTTGAATGTCTTGATGGATATGCTGCAGTGTTATCAAGCTAAATGTGCGTGGGATGTGGGGGGATTGTGGGGTGTGGTTCATGTGCCATGTGCAACAGAAGATGTTTTGATCATATGACTGGCTGAGCAGTGGGGGCAATAGTGGATGAAATGACATTGGCTGGGCAGTGGGAGCAAGAGTGAAATGATATTGGTGCTTGCATGCATTGTTTGTAGTCCACTTCGAGGGTGCTTAGTTAGGCTGAGTGTTTCATGCTGAATGTTTTATGCTGGGTGCTTTAGACTGAGTATTTTATGTTCGAGTGCTTTAGGCTAGCTGCTGCTGAGGCTGAGTTTTTCATGCTGAGTGCTTTAGGCTGAGTATTTCATGGGAACGGAGTTCTTTATTCTGCGTGCTTTCGACTCACAATTGCACGCCGAGTGCTTCAGGCTGTGGATATTCTTCTGACTGGTTTAGGCTGCCTATCACAGCTGAGTGCTTTAGGCTGACTTTGTTTGTTTCCTGCTGAGCTTTTCATCTGAGCGCTTTAGGCGGAGTATTTCATGCTGACTGCTTTAGGATGATTAATTCATGCTGCGTGCTTTAGGCCGTGTCTGTTTTATGCTGGGTATGTCGCGCAGAGTGCTTTAGACTGTCTATTTCATGCTGCGTGCTTTAGGCAGACGAGTCGATGCTGAGCGAGTATCTGATGCTGAGTATTTCATGCTGGATGGGCGTTCGGCTAACTATTCCATCAACTAAATGCGTAAGATTGCGTATTTTCTTCTGGGTGCCTTAGGCTGACTATTCCATGCTGACTGCTTTGGGTTCAGTATTTCATGCTTAGTATTTCATGCTGAGTGCTTTAGACGGAGTATTCTCTTCTGAGTGCTTTAGGCTGCCGATTACATGCGGAGTGCTATATGCTGAGTATTTCATACTGACTGTTATATGGTAAATGCTTTAGGCCGGGTATATTCTTCTGAGTGCTTTAGGCTGACTATTACATGCTGACTGCTTTAGGTTAAGTGTTTTATGCTGAGTATTTCAGCAGAGTGCTTTAGGCTGAGTGCGTTCGATTCAGTATTTCATGCTGAGTGCTTTAGGCTGAGTATTTCATGCTGAGTACTTTCTACTGAGTGCTTTAGGCTGAGTTTTTCATGCGGACTGCTTTAGGCTGAGTTTTTCATGCTGAGTGTTTTCTTCTGCGTGCTTCCGGTTGATTATTACATGCAGAGTGCTTTGGGCTGAGTATTCTCTTCTGAGTGCTTTAGGCTGCCGAATACATGCTGAGTGCTTTAGGCTGCCTAATACATGCTGAGCTGGTGCTGTGCTTTAGGCTGAGTATCTATTTCATGCTGACTTTTCTCTGCTGAGTGCTTTAGGCTGAATTATTTCCCACTGAGTGCTTTAGGAGAATTACCTCCTCCGTGAGTGCTTTAGGCCGTGGCTCTATTATGCTGAATCTGTCGCCCTGAGTGCTTCCGGCTGACTTATTCATGCTGAGTGCTTTAGGCTGACTACCTGATGCTGAGTATTTCATGCAGAGTCTTTTAGGCTGAGTACTTCACGCTGCGTATTTCAAATTCTGAGTGCTTTAGGCTGACTGTTTCATACTGCGGAGTGCTTTCGACTGAGTATATCACTTGTCCCAGCAAAAGGGTGCTCAACCTTGACTATAACTCAAAGGGGTTAGCCCCGGTGTCCAACTTACTGAGTTTGCTGCCCTTCCTCGGTTCCCCTCATATTTTGGACGTCATGCCATAGTTATTGGCAGTGCCTGCCTATTTGTCATGCATCATCATTGGTAGTGCATGCCTAGTCGGCTCATTGTTATTGGCAGTGCATGCCTATTTTTCATCAGTTATTGCCAGTGCATGCCTGTTTGTATGATATGTGTGATCATTGTATGGTTCTCAGTCTCATGCTGAGTATTTCAGGCTGAATATTTCGTGCTGAGTATTCATGTTGAGTACTTCGCATGGATGAGTGTCTGAGGCTGCGTATTTCATGCTGAGTTTCTTGTCCCGAGTGTTAGTACTGAGTATTTGACAGTGCTGCATGCACCCAGCTGGGTACTTCATAGCTTTGATGGGTATTTTATGATGTTGATTATTTCACGATGCTGAGTATTTCCTGACATTGCTCACTATTTCACGACATTGCCAAGTATTTCACGATGCTGCGTGTTTCACCCTTAGCCTTCACCACTAGTCCTGGCTTTCACAGGCTCTCTTAAATGGGCTGTACAATGCTCAGGCTGTACAATGCTCAGGATTTGCAGGTGTAACACGGAGGCTCCCCTGCTAGTGGTGGTGTACCTTGGGAGGTAACACATGTAACTCTGCAGAATCAACGTCTCTGACTCCAGTATTCTAAGCTTATCCATAGCCTGTTATTCGATTCATAGTTTACCTAGTACCGAGACAACGTCCACTTTGCCATAGGAACCCCGTAGGCAAAGTGGGGTTGTCTCGGAACCTCTCTCAGTAAACCCTCTGGCATAATTGGTGCTAGCCACTCGTTTGGGATTACGAGATTACGCACTGACGGTTCAGTTGCCGCAGCCACTCTTCCTTCTTTTGGCTGCGGCTTACTTAGCCAAGGACATGGGCTATGCCTCTCTATTGCGGCTTTTCTGGGCATAGCCGTAGCACAGTATTCGCTTAGAGCGACACTCCCGCCCCCCCACCCCTAGTACCCGACGCATTGTTACTTGCTGCAGCTGAGTGGTCTGGTGCTGTCATTTTGTCCTCTCCTTTTGTTAGGTCCATCCAGTCACCTCATCATCTTGCATGGATGCTGCCACGTGGCTGCATTAGGTGCTCACTTAAGTGCTAGGGTGTTCGCCGTCTTGGTGGCCAACATGCATCTGCCTGACAGACCGGCCCTGTTTCCCAGCGAGCTGCACTTCAACCGCCGGGCCCCGTTTCCCAGCGAGCTGCTCTTCAACTGTTGCTGTGATGCAATTGGACTTCTAATGCGGATAATGTATATATGCTTTGATGATCTACTACAATGGTTATGTATGATGAGGGACACTTTGCAATACCGGACATTGCCGAGGTCATATCAGCATGCGCTAATATAATAAGATTCGTCGGATGAGAATTTTCATTCCCCTCTGTTACGCCTTCCGCATGCGTGCGACGTTCTTACTTTTCATCAATAGGTGCTGTATGGTCACTGTGTGAGGTTTGTCATTGCAGCAACGTACATGCTCTCATGCACTCTTTCCCTACCATGTGCCTTGGGGACTTCTGGGTGGATGGAAAGGGGGGTCGAACGTGGGTTAAGGGATTTCCTGTAGGGCTACTAACTCACAATGATTTCCTTACTACTCTATTACAGGAAACAAGTTGCCGACTACTCTCTCAACTCAGGGAGGAGCTACAGCCAGAGCTGAAGAGATGAGAAGATATGGACTACAACATGTGGACCATGTGGACACTTCAGAAGTGACCTATGAAGACAGCAGCACTTAAGCAGCGCTAAGAAGGCAGCATAATGCAGCAGGACTATAGACATGCAATGTGGGATTAGAGGCGAGAAGTGACGGTGATGGCGGCCCCGCGGCTGCGTATAACACATGTAACTCTGCAGAATCAACGTCTCTGACTCCAGTATTCTAAGCTTATCCATAGCCTGTTATTCGATTCATAGTTTACCTAGTACCGAGACCGGGCTTTTCTTTTTGGGTTTAGTGGAGTGTTGGACCCACTGTTCTCGAACTCATGAGCAGGATTTCAGCCCCGGTACAATTTGTGTGCACTCTGTTCGACACCTGGAGTTGAGAGGACTCAATGTGTGGGACATAAGGCAGTTAATTGCCAAGCACAATAAAGCAGCTCCGAGATGGACCCCATACTGCCATATTATGCACGCCAGGGGTTTGCGTTGGAATAGCCCACGCCAAACAAGACGAGCCACGTTTCTTACTTGATGCGACAGCTGCAGTTTACGCCGCGCGTGCAGTACCTTATTAAGAGCCTGCCCGACACGACATACGACTCGGTGCTTCTCCAGGCCTCAGGCCCTCGAAGTATTGCGAGGTCCAGTTGCCTGACCAGGAGTTCAGACTATGTTGAGACGTGTAGACGTACGGGATGGACGAAGACCATCTAGGGACTGTCGCAGCTCAGGAAGAACGAGTCCGTCAGGTGACTCTCCAAGCATCGCTTCCTTGCAACAGCCGGTTTTGGCGATCGGCCGGCTTCTTGTCCTCACCAGACACGACCAGTGTAAAAGGAAGTTCTATTGAGACGAGGTGGCTAGAAGACACGACCAGTGTGCCTAGAGCAGTGAAGGCAGTTCATACAAGGCGCCCCCTTTGCGGGGCCACTTTGTAATCTGTAATCTGTACAAGGTAAATTCTCAGCCAGCAATATCTATGAGACGACGACACCCATGAGCTGCATCTGCTACTTTCGACCCTTTAGTACTCTTACTTGGCCACCTGGCACCTTTTCCCCCCAGCCCCCAGCCCAATAATCTCCTCCTGCTGCTGCTCTGCTCTCTGCCTTCATGTCAGCATTGCGACTATACTGGTCCTTGGTTCCGCTGGTCTTTGTTCAACCTGTCGAGCCAATCACAACAGCCATCACAGCACGAGGATTAGGGCAATATCATGAGCAGGGACAACAGTACAAGCAGCAACCAACAGCAGTTCTCAATAGCAGCATGAGTATGATCCATTAGGAAACGTAAGAAGATTATGTAGTGTTTGCAGCCGCTTACATATTATTAAATCCGCTATAAATGAAACCTCATTGAAACAAATTCCCCTTTTGTATGTTGTTCAACCGATGGAGGAGTGGGTGGTGTTCTTGATCATGGGCTCTGTCTTGCCTGGATACATGTTTCGGTATCAGTACTGCTTGGTTGGTGGTCTGGAAGCCATTGTGTTTGGATCCATCCGATGGTGTGTTTGGTCGTTTCGACCTAGCAGCCCTTTGCGGTTGCCACACCTTAAATGTTTGTTGTTGTTTCAACAAATTTACAGATAGACCCGATTGATATGCTCAGTAAATCTTGCCCAATCAGGCCTTCACCTATCAGTGTTAATCCAAGCAGTGAAAAGCAGCTGGCAGCTGCAGTACCACTAGCCCTAGTAGAGCCACATTTTTTTGTAACAGCTTGAGCTGCAGGGCCTATGGCACTTTTTGCTATGGCATACAATGGCGTGCAGTAGTAACAGGGCCACTCACAAGCAGCAGCAGCAGTATACCCGGCCCTAGTAGACTGCGCACAAGCCACAGGACAGCTGCAGCATTACTTCCTCCGTTGTCTCTCCCCTGGCCTGCCTTCCCTTCACATCCACCTCACCGTTACTATAGCTTGAGGTGCGGGTATTATGTACTCGTGATAGCAATCAAATAGGCATCAAACAAAGTGCAACCATACATCCCTCCTCCTTACATCCCCTCACTTGTTTTCTCATGATCTGCCCCTTGTTTACAAAGCACCAGGAGGAACGATCTGTTTCCAGGTCGAACACAAATTAGAGCACCAACCAAGCAAGACTCCAATGGCAGGCTGACCATTGTCTGCCTGGACACAGGATAGACCCCGGTCAGGTTGGCTCTGAGCAAAGTCTGCTTCCTGCAAGCAATGACAATCCTAACCTCCACCTTATGCCTTCTTCCCAGCAACCCCCCTCCCTCCCCCTCCCTTGCGCCCTCAACTCACTTCCAGAACACCCCCCCGCCTTCCACCCCAATTGCGTCCCCGTCACCTGCCCCCCTTACTTGTGCCCCCATGCCTCTACATCTGCCAACTTCTTAGCATGTGCCACGCTCTTCTTAGCTGTAGCCTCCCTCCTCTTCTCTGCCTTGGCGTTCCTAATGGCATTCAGCTGCTGCAGCAGAGTGGCGGCATGCTTGGCCAACACCACTGCACGTTTTTGATCAGAAGTAGGACGCTGCCGAGCAGCCTCCTGCAAACATGGCGTGACAGGACCTCAAACCTGAAACCTAAACCCTAAACCCTGAAAGTAGGACGCTGCCGAGCAGCCTCCTGCAAACATGGCGTGACAGGACCTAAATTCTGAATCCTAAAACCCTAAACCCTGAAAGTAGGACGCTGCCGAGCAGCCTCCTGCAAACATGGTGTGACAGGACCCCAAACCTGAAAGCTAAAACCCTAAACCCTGAAAGTAGGACGCTGCCGAGCAGCCTCCTGCAAACATGGCGTGACAGGACCTCAAACCTGAAACCTAAACCCTAAACCCTGAAAGTAGGACGCTGCCGAGCAGCCTCCTGCAAACATGGCGTGACAGGACCTCAAACTTGAATCCTAAAACCCTATCCAACCCAGCGAGGTAAGTTGCCGTTGAACGTGCATCAGACTTGAAATGCTCCAACTGGTGAAACAAAGTTATTTCAGCTTAACTCATGCCTCAGCTGGCAGCCTTACGAGTCACCACCTCAAGCGCAAGTTGTCTCGCCCATTCTTGCCTTTATTGGACATGTACCCACCCTGAGTTCTTCAACATAAAAGCCCAGCAGCAGCAAAATATGCGCTCTGAGCAAAGGAGACTGGACCAGGCTTGATGCAAACAGGACTCACCCCTTCAAGAGTTACCACACATTATCATATATGTGGCCCTCAACTACCACCCATGCATGCTGTGCAAGAATTTATTTGGTCCAAACAACATTCAGTCACCATTGACTCTACAAAAGATATAGCCGATGCTATTGTCTAGTACACGGCTTGAACAGTGTCCACCCCACCTTTGTAGCCTTGAGGTAATCACCCCATCCAGACGATCCAGGGATGTTTATAGACAAGAGCTTGTTTTGAACTGTGAACTCGATGGCAGATAGTTTGTTTCTTGGATAATGGATACTGCCAAGGACCAAATCAGAAAGACCATGGGAATTCAGCCTCAGACAGGCTGTCTTGAGGCTCCATCAAATTCCATGTTCTCCCGGATCTGGTGGTTACCCCTACCCTGTACCCCTACTTTACATTGTGCGGCACTCCACCAAACTCCACCGAAGGTTCACAGTTTAGAATGAGATTTCTCTCTCTATATATATACTGTAAATACTCTCTCTACACTGTATATTCTATCCCATGTGTGTTGTAGCCTCTTTCTCTCCCTCACAGAGGTGCTCCTTCTTTCAAACGTAGCAAATATGGGGTCCACAATGGTCACAATAGCTCCATATGCCTGCTTTACCTGCCTAAAACAGTCAATAACCTCCTTTCCTAGCTTAATATGCCTGAGTCTCCCCTCCATAAATTGTAAAAATCCTCCATTCATAGCTCATATGCTTGATATCCCCTGCCTAAAACAGCAGTCATGATCTCCTTTTGATCCTTATTAGATAGCTTCATCACTCCTGCAGCTCAATTGCTGGGATGCTGCTGTTCAATTTGCTTTAAACACAGCAAAAAGCAGTCCACCACCTCCATCCATAGCTGAATATGTCACTCTGTTATTCCCTCCCTTACCTTACTTCCCCTGGCCGGCTATGCAGCAGCACCTCAGTGCCACCAGGGAACCAAACAACACCACACCTCCGAGGGTTCCCCTCCAACATCCACCCCCAAACCCCCCACCTGCCCCAAACAACGCCCCACAACAGCCCCCCCCCCCCACTCCTCCGCCCGCCCCAACCCCCCGCCTCCCCCCCCAATTTATTTCCCCTGGCTATGCAGCAGCACCTCAGTAGCCACGAGGGAACCAAACAACACCACCTCTCCAAGGTTCCCCAGCACAAACTGCGGCGGCCACTTGCTGTCCTCCCCATCTTTACCCGTGGGCAGTGCATTCAGGACAAACGCAATGATAGGCCCTGCAGCAAACACCAGATAGCTGCTATCCTGCTTGTAAGACTGGACTCCTAGCACAGCCAACAGCACGGTGGTAAGTATCACCGGTATCACTCGAGTGAAGTCGGTCTTGGTCTCGCCGTAGCCAAACCGCAAAATGCCGCGGCTCCATCTCGGAGTGATTTCTAGGAACAAGGTATTGCGAATGCTGCTGATCGTGACGACGCCGAGGATGAGCAAGCCGACCAGGCCCTCCCAAAAAGGGTTCGCGGCCCACTCCACACCGGCGCGGCCGGCCATGTTGAGGCCGGCGACGAGGGCTAATGGTGCGCCGGAGTGCGCTAGGAAGCGCCATTTACTGAGCTCTTGAAGGAGGTTCATGCCGTTGGGCCGTATCTTGCCAATCTGGCTACCTAAGGTTAGTAAGGCGTTCTCGTAGCAGAGGGAGGCAGAGAGGGTGCCCAGTATGAACAGACCCAAGGTGGTCTCAAAGTCACCTGAGCACCAGGAGCAGAAATGGGGCAGGAGCGAGGCCTTAGAAAGCTATTTTCATAAATGTCTGAGAGATTACTGTGAGGTACTGTCAGAATGCAGAGCTCCACCGGGATGTATGCAACAAAGAACACGAACTGCTCAGCTGTCACATATCCAGGTTATGGGCGAGTGTGGAAGCCAGGACTATCTTGCTAGAAGCCTTGTACACGGCCCAGCGGCTCTGACCGGAGTCCTTTTCTCGCTCAGCACTCAACCCAAGACTCCTCAGGCAAAGACTCTCATAATACAGGTATCTAGGACTCCTACTGCATCGCAACTACGGCAGAGTGTCTTCATCTCAAACGGAAGAAAGGCTGCCGCTAATCAGAGCAACCTCCAT
>OY744506.1:1398832-1455832 GCA_963556185.1 Pseudopediastrum boryanum
ACAGCACAGTTGGCACCAACCCCCTCCCACCCCTCCGACAACCTCTTCTTCCTCTTAGGTTGAGGTTATCCAATGACGGCCACTCAAAAGCAAGCATACGGATAAATCTCCTGGTTTTTCATGTAGCCTATGGCCCAAAACCGAGCGTAACAAACATAAAGTTCCCGGATTCCCCTCTTAAACCCTAACCCCAAACCCTGGGCCTTACTTGGATTTTTGCAGCAGCTACAATGGCGCAAGCTCCTCCAAGACTGTGCCCCATGAGCACCACCTCCTCCACTCGGCCTTTGAACTGCTGGCCATCATACACGAGCTGAAGTGAACGCAGCATGTCGATGATCAGGGCAGCCTGAAGAAAGCAGCAGCAATGGCATTACAGGTTCAGGGACCCTAAACCCTAATGCTAGACCCTAAGTATCAGGGCAGCCTGAAGAAAGCAGCAGCAACAGCATCAAAGGTCTAGGAACTTTAAACCCTAACGCTAAACGCTATATTACCTAATTATCAGGGCAGCCTGAAGAAAGCAACAGCATTGAGGGTGTAGGGACCCTAGACCCTAGCCCTGTGGGAGTCAAGACTGCAAGTTCTGAAAAGAAATGTCATAGACAGGCAGCCAGGTCAGGGTTGTCTAAGCTGCTAGAAGAGGATTGAAAGGAGCGAGGATTGTGTGGCATCTATTTCACACCTAAGCCCAAGAATGAGTGCAACCACAGGTTTCCTGCCCATCACCAGCAGCTGAAATTTGTTCAACAACGTATGTGCCTATGTTCCCTCCTTCCTGCTCCCTAGCATAAAATCATGAGACAAACCTTAAAACAATCATAACAGTAATTATTTGGAGACATACGACTTTCCCTTTCCAGTCCCTGCCCATGTCATTTCCAGGACCTCGCCTATCTTCGTCGCATCAGTCTTCCCTGCTTTAACAACCTCTACCAACCTTGAAGGTTGTACAGGCAAACAGGGGTGCAGGCTAGGCGACAAATGCAGGGTTCATGACAGGCTGGCACGGCACAACGGGCAAAAAGCATATAACTGAGACCTCCACCTCCACCTCCAGACCCTTTCCAGCAAATTAATACCTGCAGCATGGACTTTAGCTTGATATCCGCCTTCTTTGCCTCCACCTCCACTCCAATATCTCTCCCCAGCACATCAAACATCTCAGTGGTAGGGGCAACCACCACAAACCCTGCATCTTTCAGCTCCTTTCTGATGGTCTCGTAGTTGCCAGCAGGCTGAGAGAAACCATGGCCGAAGATGACTGCATTGTGTTTGCTCTTGCCGTCCTCAAAACCACCTAAATATCAGCACATACACAATAGCAGAGGGCATGAGCGGAGGGTAGCTCAGGACAGCCTCACGAAGCTGTCATGATGTGCCATAGCAAAAAGTGGCATAGGCCCAAAAGCTACAATTCATCATCACATGGTGAAATAGTAACACAGTGGCCACAGAAGGACCTTGGAACCCCCACATCAACCTCTCAAAAGAACCTGGAAAAAATGGTAGCAAAATGGAAAAATGTGCAATAAATCACAGACATTTGGAGAAAAGGAGTGACAAGCACCGAGGTGGAGCAATATAGGCATTGTGTTTGCTCTTGCCATCCTGAAACCTGCAGGACCTTTTACATGCATATGTACACAACAGCAGAGGGTGTGAGTGGAGGGTAGCTAAAAACAGCTCCAGGAAGCTTCATGATTAATCATAGCCAAAGCGCCATAGGCCCCACATCTCAAGACGTTACGATTTAGACAGCGAGGTGAAACAGGATACTGGTTGTCTTCGGCATGCAACCAGAACATTGATAACGACATGTGCCTAGATGACCAGTTCCAGCAGCTAGGTTAAAAAAAATAACAAAAAATAATAATAATAATAATAATAATAATAATAATAACAATAATAATAAAAACCTATGAGGTGAGGTGACACATGTAAAAGGAAGCTCTATTGAGGCGATGTGGCTAGAAGTCGCTTGCTAGTCAGTCCTATGGTTCCGTACTGCCAATACTTGCCGGACACTCCATGTAGCACAGCCCTGACACTAGGCCTTGAAATACACAAACTAAACAGAGGCACTAAGCTAGTTGCATGTCTAGTTAACATAAGAAACCCTGAGTAGAGCAGAATGGACATGACATGAGGTGACACATGTGACTGCTTGCCAGCGCCATCTGGATTCTAACCATTAAAACCCTAAACCCCAGGCACCTAGTGACTGTGCTGACACGTTCAATTAATTCTGTTTGTGGCCATTTTTCCGGCATATATATGTGTTTTTGTTGCATGTGGTCAAGTGCATCTGATGATGGCCAACAATCCCATGCACTTGATGTAAGAATTTACGATCGAAAGAAGAATGGCTGTGGCGTCCAAATATAGTTGCTACCTCGAGCAATACTAACACGGAGACACATGTGACTGCTTGCCAGTGCCGTCTATAACTTTGCCACTTACTTGGGAGGTAGATGTCTGCAAAGGCCTTCCTAGGCTTGGCTTCATTTGCTGCAATGATAGCTGCCAGCTCACCAGCAGCTTTCTCCTTAAGGTATTTCTGCAAAAGCACACAGCATGGTCAGTCAACACCATTGAACAATACATGTCTTCCCTACTTCCTCGATTGTACGCCACAAATGGTGTGTGTGGTGATGTAACCATGTAACCATGCTCGAGTGTGTGCTTGGTTTAAGTGGTAGGCGGAGCCCCACAATCCTATTGGGGGGGGGGGGGGACGCGGGGCCTAAATCAAAAGGGGGAGGGGGGTCTGGAGGGCCTTTTTGGGCCTGTGCCTAGTGACGAGCCCCTAAAACAGAGAGGGGGGGCGCCAAAGCCCGCGCCCTCCCCCCCCCCCTAGGATTGTAACAGCTTCCATCACTGCATAACATGACAGACGGTCTGCAGGTGAGGGAGTGATTGCTAGTGGTTGCAGGAGCATGTGAAGAAGTGGCGGCATGATGACAGCAAGCATAAACCCTAAAAGCTAGACCGCCATGCGGGGGCATGGAGAGAGTAAGCCTAAACCCTAAACTGTCATATGGTGGCATGAGGAGAGTGCGCCTAAACCCTCATGTAGTGGTATTACGTGAGAAAGCATAGGATCTCTGAAGAGTAAGCATAGGATTAGAGATATGGTCAAGGGGTCGTACTGCGCAACTAATAACACCAAGTGGTTGTAACCAAGCATCTGTGGCACCCAGGGGGGCTATGGGATTGCAACTACAGGCAATGGTATGTCTCAAACTATTGATGAAACTTATTTACTTGCTCGTGTATGCTGATTTAGTCCGCTCTGTACACAAGGGCGTTTGTATCAGCCTTGCGGACATCTTACCTTGCTGAGGTTGGGCAGCTCAACTGTAAGTGTGTCTACGGTGTTGGGCTTTGTGACAGTTCGTACATCTGCTTCTTGTGCGTCCTCTCGCTTATAGCGACGGAGGACAGCACGTCGGGGCGTCGTGGGCGCAGCAGCATGGGATGCGGTGGGTAGTGGGGTCCTGTATGGGACGAACTTCTGTGCCCTTGCACTTGAGGTGCCGGTAGCATTGGTCCAAGAAGCAGCGGTTGGTCTGCAGTTACAAGCTGCCTTGATGCGGCCTTTAAGAGTAAGCATGGTGTACCTGCATGAGGATGCGAGACAGCGTTCAGTGGAGTCGCAAGGCATTCTGATGGCAGTTCCGGCACACTGAGTATGCCCAGGCAGAAGGTGCGTCATATACAACGGTGGGTGCCATTATCATAAGCACCGCAGGAGAACATTGGTGGTTTCTTGCTGTTACTGGGGTATGAACAGATTAGATCGCTGACATGTGCTCTCGCCTGCTGTATGGCAACTGCCGGTAGCATCTCCTGGCATAAGAGGTTAGCAGCGTGCTTATTCTACATGTTGGGGGCAAGGCAGCTACCTTTGTCTGTGTGTCAACAGTCCTCTCGTGAACTTGCTCTGCTGTAAGGCAACTGAACTCTCGGAATGACACGGTCTTGCACCGAGCACCTGCCGGACACGGGCAATGAACAGGAAGCCTGCAGTGACCTGATGCACTGCTGCAAGTGGGATACGCTCTAGGTCGTCAAGCAGTCATGAATTTGCAAGCACAGAATCTGGGGTGCAGGCGATGCTGGCGTTACGACTTTAAATCACCTACCGCCTGGGATAGCATCTTGCTGTTTGCATGCTTCCATCTTCGCTCTTCTGCTGGCTTTGGGCTCCACTGTCTTGGAGAAGCCTAGACGCCGGGAAGCCAAGACCACGGATCCGGGATCTGGGCTTGGTAGCTTCCCCATCGGGAAGCCAGCCAGTAGGAAATGTCACTCTTCTCACTCTTGTCTGTTGATCTTCAGTGCCATCCAGGGGTATACTCTATATTAGTATACCCCTGGTGCCATCAATGTATTAGCTTCCCCGTAGTGCATGTTAACAAAAGGAAGAGCGGAGCCGGTCCAAGAGGAGCAAGCTTTCACCTCAGCCCTTTTTAGGCAAGGGGCAAACGAACGTGCACCCGAAAACCCCTAATCCTTCGCGGAAAAGGTTATGAGACATAGGGTTGGTGCTGCGAGCCCGTGTGCAAGGCCGTTTTTAAAGTTGAGCCAAAAGATGGCATCATCTCTTCTTATGAAGCCTGGCTGCTCCTGCCTTGGCATGAGGCAGCTTGTGCCTGGCAAAGTGACACCCACGAAGCCCATGCCCAAGGCCACGGCATTCGTTACCTTGAAGTGCCTGGCTTCTGCCAGGCAGCGCACATCCGTTAAGGAGCTGAGAAAGCACGGTGTGGGGAAGGCTTCCATGGATGACAAAGGAAGCGTGGATATGGTTGCGAAGGTAAGCTAGTGAGGAGCAGATCACTCGGAAGCAAGTGATGGTGGCCACGTCAGGTGCCATGCTGGTGTTCAGCTCTATCTGCATGTACACCTTCTACACTTTCTACACCTTATCTTCGTCTGCGCCTTCATCATCGACACCTCCAATGGCTGCAGGGTGACACAGAGATGGTTGGAAAGTCTTCCTTCTTCTCAACCTTGGGTGCAAGTGCCATTGTTGCGTTGGGTGCTGCAGCTGTCTCCATCTACATCGACCAATTCTCTGACAAGCCATGCACAGTCGCTGGTGATTGTGCAGAGATCTCCTTGATCATGAAAGGCAAATTTGAAACCAAACCCATGGCAGCTCCTACACCAGCTAGTCCCATTGCAGCTAGTAGCTGTGTCAGAAAAGAAAACAAGTAAATGCAAGAGCTAACCATACTACCCAAGCCGATTGTGGTACCGAGTTTTCGTGCCTGAATGCCGCCTCCGCCGCCTGTGGTCACACTGTTTACAGAGATCTAAACATATGCAGGCCAAAACGGGCTGCTACCTGTCCTACAAGGGCTTAGGGTTTAAGCTTTGTAAGATAGGTGCGGTGCCTATGGCACCTTTTGCTATGGCATACCAGCGATGCAACAAACATGTCCCCCACACAGCACTATGTGCAGTGATCCTTCATTTTTTCCCCTCAAAATTGCATCCATAGCAGCACATGGATGACTTCCACATTCCACCTCCTTCTCCTTGCTACTGCATCCTAACCCTACACATGGTCTCTCTGGTGTGTATGCATAGTAGCTGCTAAACCCTAAAGCCTTAAAGATACCTGCTATACCCTAAACCACTGTGTGTCCTAACAGTCACCCCAACTGTTGCTGGCCTTTATTGGTTTGGCGCAGGTCTCCTCATTGGCACCCACCTATTCACCTTCCTGCTGATACCTGCCACCATGTACGTCTTCTATGACAAAATTGAGGAGCTGAAAGCAGATCGAGCACGCAGCCCCTTCACTATGATCCTGGGTTTGAGCTTGATTATGGTAAGTGTGGTTTAAGCTCAGCTAGGCACCACCTAGCTGCCTTATGTGCAGCCGCACATAATTTGTGTGTCTATATGTTCATCGTTCCTCCCCTTTTGTGCTCATGTCTGAAATTCAAGGGTGTAGACAAGTGCAACCGTAAGGATTCCAAATGCGCATCTGATTCCTTTCCTCCCTCCTTTCCTAAGCAGCCATACCAGGATGTAGTAAAGTAAGCCTTAGTCTTTTTTCCTAAGCACCCATACCAATATGTAGCATAGTAAGCTGTAGCCTCCTTTCCGAAGCTGCCATACCAGTGTGTAGTATAGTAAGCCCTTGCATGCATTCTGCAAAACACGGTCATCAAGAGCCAAAAGCCAATGCATGCAACCTCATCCATTGCACACAGTCCACCAATTCTAGGTCCTTGGTGGAATTAGGGAGGTGGGGGTGGGGGGCTGGTGAAATGCTGTTGAGATGCTTGCAAGGGTGTCAGGGAGCTAGGGTGGGGACTTTGTTCCACCTCACTGTTCTTTGTGATGGCTTGAGGTGCGGGGCCTATGGCACTTTTAGCTATGGCATATCATGAAATGTAATAATAGGTTGGGAAGCGGCCCTGCCAAACAGAGCAAATCTCAAGCTTAGCAATTTGCCACTCACTCTGCCCTGTAGCATTCAAAGGTCGCTAGCGCTCCATGAAACAAAACCATCGTGTGCCCCCTTTGTACTACCTCTAATCACCACACATAACCATTACACAAACAAACTCTAATGCATTACCCACGTAAACTCGTGTTTTTTAAATGTAGTTGGATATAAGCTTACAGGAGCGTATAAGAGCTTTACAAGAGCTTATAGGAGCTTATAGGAGCTCATAGGAGCTCATAGGAGCTTTTTCAAGCTTGAAAGAGCTTTTAGGAGCTTGTAGGAGCTTATAGGAGCTCATAGGAGCTTTTACAAGCTTAAAAGTGCTTTTAGGAGCTTATAGGAGCGTGTTTCTGCTCCATTGTGCTGGCCATTCACTCACTAGGGAGGATGGGACCATCACTAGGCCAAAACCCACGACAAAATAGCCATCATTCTGTACAAGCGCCCTTGCCCATTGTTGAGGGCGCTGCGCCATTGAGCTTGCTGAAACAAGAGTCACCGAAGGACGGCTTCAGAGCATACTGGGGTTCAGAGCCTAGATCACCTTTGTTTGTGAGCTTCTGGCTGCGCGAATTTGCTCCCCAGCCGCGTGGCTGCCAGGGAACAAGTACCGTGAGGGAAAGATGAAAAGAACTTTGAAAAGAGAGTTAAAAGTGCTTGAAATTGTTGAGTGGTGTCTATGGGGCGTGTAAAATACGCCCGGCACTTGCAACCCCACAAGAAGCTCCTCCACCCCACAACCCTGGTTGGGCCAATCCCTCACTCACACCACATCCACATAAGACCGTGTGCAGTCTGTAGTTTAAGCAGTCTTTGCGAGATACCTGTGCACGAGTTACCTCCCCATATGTGCATAGCAGTGCCCCAAGGATCCTCCCGACCTTAACAAAGAGCCTCGCAGCTCACCTCCTGTGCCTTTTGACGCTAACCGCTAGACACCAGCCTCGCGATCACCCCAAATGATAATGCATCCCATTATCTCCCATTTGTAACCCACACGTTGCTTGAGTGCACTTGCTTACATGGTATGGTTTTGAATAGCCATGTCTCTCGAGCACCAGCTTCAGCTGCTGCTGTTGTTGTTGTTGTTGCTGTTGTTGTTGTTGTTGTTGTTGTTGTTGTTGTTGTTGTTGTTGTTGTTGTTGTTGTTGTTGTTGTTGTTGTTGTTGTTGTTGTTGTTGTTGTTGTTGTTGTTGTTGTTGTTGTTGTTGTTGTTGTTGTTGTTGTTGTTAATGTGACCTGCTGCTGCTGCTGTTGTTAATGTAAGCTGCTACTGCTGCTGCTGTTGTTGTAAGTGTAAGCTGCTGCTGCTGTTGTTGATGTAAGCTGCTGCTGCTGCTGTTGTTAATGTAAGCTGCTACTGCTGCTGCTGTTGTTGTTGTTGTTGTTGTTGTTGTTAGTGTAAGCTGCTGCTGCTGAGACAGCTCCTTCTGCTGCTGTTATCTTATTTGTTCCACCTCACTGTTTTGTTAACCAGTCTGCTTTTAGGAAGGGGAGGGGCCTCACTGATGCTCTGTTCACCATACGCCAGGTCATCTCTAAGTCTGTAGCATTCGATCAGCCTCTATTCATGGCTTTTGTGGATTTGCGTAAGGCATATGATTCTGTACCGCGAGACACGCTATGGCGCATCCTGCATGTGTACGGGGTACACACAAAGCTGATAGAGTTGCTGATGGACTTGCATACTGGCACACAGGCTGCTGTTAGGATGGGTGGTGTGGTGTCTGAGTGGTTTGATGTGCATGGCGGGGTGCGGCAGGGATGTGTCATTGCTCCCTTGCTGTTCAACATCTACATGGACTTTGTGGTTCGGCAGGCAATGGCTTAGATGCCGGAGGGATGTGGGGTGAAGCTAGCCTATCATGCAGATGGGAAACTTGAGCGTGATGGGTGTGGTAGTGGTGGGTGCGTGGAGCTGTTGTTTGTTCTGCTGTATGCAGATGATATGGTGTTGCTAAGTCCCAGCAGGGAGGAGTTGGTGGTCATGCTGCAGGTGATGGACAAGGTTGCTGCTAGTCTTGGGTTGCGCATCAATGCAAGCAAGACTGAGATCCTGTCCATTGACAAGGATTGGAAGGAGGGGGATGTGCCAGTGCAGCAAGGACCAGAGGTGGTTATCAGTGAGGGTGTGGTAAAAGAGGTGTCACAGTTCAAGTACTTGGGAAGTGTGCTTGTGACTGATGGCAGGTTGGATGTGGAGTTGAATATCAGGAGGGGTAAGGCTGTGGGGAGGTTTAAGCAGTTTGAAAAGATGTGGGGTACCAAGCATCTGTCATTGGCTACGAAGGTGAAGTGTTACAAGGCATATGTGTTGCCAATTCTGCTGTTCGGGAGTGAGTGTTGGTCCCTGACCAAAGTGCAATCGCAAAAGCTTGAGCGGGTGCACTCTAGCTGCCTTAGGAGCATCCTGGGGGTCAGGCTGTCAGATCGGCACACCAATGAGCATATCAGGAAATCATGTGGGGTAGCCACCTTGTCAGCATACATCACAGCAAATAGGCTGAGGTGGCTGGGGCATGTGGGCCGCATGGAGGAGGGCAGGTTGCCGCATATTGCGTTGTTCTCTTCATTACATGGTGACATGACGAGGCCAGTGGGTAGGCCTCGCCATACCTGGGAGAAATGCGTGTGTGCTGATCTGAAGGTGCTTGGTCAAGATGAGGGGAGCTGGGAGGCTTCATGTCAGATTAAGAGTGCTTGGAGGAAGAGGTTGTGGGATCTTACGCACCCTTGGGAAAGCCAACGGTTAGTGAGGTGTAGAAGGCGCACTAAGCAAGCTATTGATAAGCATGTGGAGCGCTATGTGGTGCCTTTCAGTGGCTGGGAGGATGGTGGTTCACCAGTACCTAGGTGGTGGGAGCCACCTCCAGCCCCTACTAGGGTGGTGCTTGATCCTGCTGCCTCCCCGCCACCCATGTGTGATGGAAGTGGAGCAGGTTTTGGGTTTTAGTGGTGGTGTTTGTTTCCCCTTGGTGTGCACGCCGTTGCATCTAGCCTCAGCTTGTGTGTGGCAAATCCACCATCGGTTGTGTGGCTTCGTGATTGTGATCAGGAGCCTTGTGTTTGTGGCCTAGGTTTGTTTGGCCATTGGCATTGCTGGTCTTGCGTTTTGATTGATTGATTGATTGATCACTGTTTTGTTAAGGCTTGAGGTGCGGGGCCTATGGCACTTTTTGCTATGGCATATTATGAAACATAATGCTTTTTATAAACTTCATCACAAAAGACATCATATGGCAACCTACCAAGGAAAGGTTCATCATTAAATCTAAATCTTAATTAATAAATCGCTGTTATTCCTGCTCCTGCTGCTATTCCTGCTGCATCTACCAGGTTGCTATCATGGGTGAGATGGGCTGGCACATTGGACAGGCCTGGTACTACAAGGTAGGCATGGAGGTTTAGGGTTTAGGATTTTGTTTAGGGTTTAGGGGTCATGGAGAAGATGGGCTGGCACATTGGACAGGCCTGGTACTACAAGGTAGGCATGGAGGTTTAGGGTTTAGGGGTCATGGAGAAGATGGGCTGGCACATTGGACAGGCCTGGTACTACTCTGCGATTCTCCACATCTGGGTGAGAGTATTTTTGGCATAAAATGTATACAATGTTCTGATGATATATGCTGTTGCGTTGCTGTTTGTTTGCTGGATGTACCCAAAAAATCAAAAACCCAAAAAAAATCAAAAAATAAAATTGTGTGTGCACTTTTCCAGGGCCAGTATTCTGCATCATTGTATCTGCTTGGACATGCATGATCATGGAGTTCAAACTGGTGGATGGTGTTCAGTTTTTCCTGGTTCTATTTGTGTTAGTGGCTTTGCCACCCCTGTGGTGAACTGTGGCACCGCACGCGTGCCGATGGGTTTGCCAATGTAAGATTCACACACACACACAAGGTAGGCATGGAGGTTTAGGGTTTAGGGGTCATGGAGAAAATGTGCTGGCACATTGGACAGGCCTGGTACTACAAGGTAGGCATGGTGTTTAGGGTTTTAAGGGTCATGGGGAAGATGTGCTGGCACATTGGACGGGCCTGGTACTACAAGAGTACAAGGTAGGCATGGTGTTTAGGGTTTAAGGGTCATGGGGAAGATGTGCTGGCACATTGACAGGACCGGTACTACAAGGCCAGCATTGAGGCATTTACGCAAGCTTTGCTTTGGGGTTTGCTGGTCACAGGTTAAACAACATGGTCGTGTGATTTCCTTCCAGACATAGCACATGTATGCAATCCAACTCCTCCCTCTTGCCAAGGCTTCAGTTATGCTGCATTACCTGTACGTCCTTCGCTGTACAAATATAAAACCTGGACCCTAAGCCTGCATGACCTGTACATCTTCCCCTGTAGTTCATTCTGGATCGAAGGTAATAAAACCCTAAAGACTCTTAGGTAATGAAACCCTAAAGAAACTTGAGGTGATAATACCCTAAAGAATCTTGAGGTAATAGAACCCTAAAGGATTTTGTTACCTCTGTTCTAGAGCATTCACCTATAACACTTTCTCAAGCGCTTGCCAATACCACCTCTTGCCCGTCTGCGACAACTCCATCCAGCCCACATTCTTAACAAACACTGCCACTTCTTTGTCTCAACAGGGAGAGTACAACATCCAGAACATGGCCTTCTACTTCTTTTTGAACCGACTAGTGTTTATACTTTAGACTTTAGGGTTTAACAAACACTGCCACTCCTTTGTCTCAACAGGAAGAGTACAACATCCAGAACATGGCCTTCTACTTCTTTCTGAACACGGGCTTGTCCATGTGGGCTCTGGGCCTTCGCATCAACGAACCAGAAGGATCTGACAAACTCACGGCCAACAGCCCCTACCTCCAGCCCGAGCAAGCACAGGCAGTAGCTCTTAGAACTACCGCTCGTAGCAAAGCTCTCAGTGCTGGTGGTCCAGGCTTCAACTTAGGGGATGCAGCGGATTACTTCCTATTGGCCGTAGCACCCCTCACATTAGGAATGTACTACCTTGGGGCGGCACAGATTGACAGCAAGGTGCCTATCTACATTATGATGAGTGCGATCTTCTCAGTGCTGACCTACAGGTTCTATAAGGTGGGTGGGCCTTGGTTGCAACTATGGGGTGGCTGCCACTGCTGATTTGATGCCGTGCCCTTCTCTGAGGCCTTGCAATATGCACTATGCACACTGTCTTGTTGTTGGCACCCCACATCGCCGTCACAACCAACCATTGTTTAAGCATCCAGCAATCCATGATTTGGCAGTGCTGACCTACAGGTTCTATAAGGTGAGGGGCCTGGCCATGGCTGCATGGCTTCTGCTGCTCTTTGAGTGCTGTGTACTGCTGTGAGAGCCTTGCACTAGTAGCTAGGCAACATAGTGCACAGTGGGCGCACAAAAGTCAGCAAACCAACTGGGGCAGGGCTCCTCCTTTGCACTGTCAACAAGAGGCGAGGCAGAATAGATAAGCAATAGTGCAGCTATATGTGTTGGAACACCAAGCACTGCACCGGTCGTTATATTAAAACAATTTCCTTGCACTGCATGTTGCATGTCGCACCTCGCTGTTTTGTGAGTGTACGGCTTGATGTGCAGAGCCTATGCCACATTTTGCTATGGCATATCATGTATTGTAGTAATATCCTTGCACTGCTTGTTCATGCAGGTGCTGAAGACCCCCAAGGTGCTCCTGTTCCCCTTGTTCTCTGTGGGTGTAAACCTAGGCTTCATTGCTCTGCTGTCCAAGTACCAGACAGATGCTTTCCTGAACCCTCTGTTCCAGTAAGTCCGCCAGTCCAGCCTGTTTTAACTCACATAGGATTTAGGGTCACAGGGCTTCTTTGCCCCTAAACTAAACCCTAAACCCTAGGAACCTTAATCACGCTGAGAGAGAGAGAGAGACAGATCAACGCACGGAGACTGTGTGTTGCTCTCCAGCGTGGGAATGTGGGAAGGTTCCTTGGTGTAAAGATGACACGGAGCCCTTACCTTTTGTATTTAGGATGTGATCCTATGGTGGGTGGGCTTCCCTCCAGGCTGATCCAGTGGTAGTTAAGAGAGTCTAGCAAGCCCTATCAGTCCCTGTATGCTCTGCCATCTCCCTTCCGTGGCTCTGTTGGCCTGCAACACACACGGCTATGGCCAATGTTTTGGGCCAGGTAAGAAAGGGCTTCACTTCTGAATCTAGGTGTAGCTTGTTGACAGTCTCCCTAGTTGGGCAGCCTTCAGATAATTGACTGTAAAATGGATTGTGTACGGCAGGCTACTTAGATGTTTATTAACTTTCAAGTGCAGAGCAGAGCAAGAATTGTGATTTTGAGGCAGTGTCATCCTTTGTACTCAATCCGCCATGCACGCCATGCACTCAGCTGACCTGCATTTAATGTTATGGTTGTTTTACTGTCTGCGCAGCATCCTTCGTGATGCTGCTGGCACCCAGATCGTTTTCACCGTTAAACCCTAAACCCTAAGACCTTAAATCCCTAAACCCTAACAATCATCTTTTATGTGCTTGTTGTGTGCGCAGTATCCTCCATGATGCTGCTGGCACCCAGATGGGTCTTAGGATTTCATGCTAAAACCCCAAACCTGAAAACCGAAACCCTAACAATCCTCTTTTATGTGCTTGTTGTGTGCGCAGCATTCTCCAAGATGCTGCTGGCACCCAGCTGGGTTTTAGGATTTTACCTTAAAGCCTAAAGACTTAAATCCCTAAACCTTAACAATCCTCTTTTATGTGCTTGTTGTGTGCGCAGTATCCTCTTAAACTCCTGGCACCCAGATGGGAGTGGGCATCATCGCTGTACTGACATACCTGTCTAAAGAGCTAGTGTCTGAAGAATCAGACCAAGCTTGAAGGATCATCTTTGGAAGCTTGTCAGCTGGCAGCTTATTTGGCAGCAGGTGCACCGTACAGTCCCATGGTTACATGCCGTTGTATCTATGCACACACCATTACATTTGTGGCCTGCAGTGAGGGAAGTAGGCCTACTTGGTGAGGACCACCTTCACCCAGAGTATGACCCCACCAGTCCCAAATGTAATGCATACATATATCCATGCTTATGAGACAATCTCGCTAGTCCCATCTGAGCACCGTCCAATGGATCAAAAGGTATGTTGAAGCGAGGGTGAATGATGAAGTATGCAAGTTAAAGCATCAGGTCGTGAGTGAATCTTCAGCACAGATTTGACAATTAAAATGCAGTTATGTGAGGAGGTGCAGCTGCTTTGGTTAGGTAGATCGGGTGCTTGCCTGTTACAATTGGCATGGACATAAACCCTTAACCCAAATGTTGGGTGTTCACCCATTTGGAAATAATATGGTACAGACCAGATCGTGTATGTTATGTATTGTGAGTCCAAAACGTGACAGGGTACCAAACGTTTAACGAATCCTGGCATTTCAATGGCATGCATTTCAACAGCCAACTGGAAATAGTATAATCAGATACCAGATCCTGTGTTTTATGTATTGTGAGTCCAGAAGGTCACAGAGTACCAAACATTATCAACCCTGGCAATCAATGGCATGCATTTCGGCAGACAGCCAACTTGAATGGAAGCTATCTCAATGAGAGCTATGTAGCTGCATAGGCGTAAGTGCACCATGCACACACCCGGCATATCCAGGTGTTGAAATCAGGGTGTTGTTAGCTGGCATTGGTTGTGTGTGTGGCTTGGTGATTGTGATCAGGAGGCTTGTATTGATGGCCTGGCCTGTTTGGCCATTGGCAGAGCTGATCTCTTGTTTTCGTTGATTGCGGATTGATAGCTGGCACATGATTTCTTTAGAGCATGATGGTGCACTCTGCTGAGAGTTGTAGGAGAAGGAGACGGGAGATCTCAGTACACGAGCGATGAGACCGTGTATTGTTCTCCAGCGTGGGATAGTGGAAATGGTTCCTTGGTGTAGGGATTACGAAAAGAGGGGGCCTTACCTTTATCTGGGGGTTGTACAGTACAGTTTGGACATGGCACGGAGAGTTCCTTTTGGACGGCATGGTATAGCCTGCTAGCTGCGGCACAAAGCAATGATCGTCAGGTTGTGCACCTGCTTGCCAATGCAATCAAGCGCAGTCCACCCCAGGCTGCTCTTTGTGATTTGCAGTTAATGTTTGGCAATTGATTACTTTTTGCAGGTTGCTATGCAGGATGATTTGGTTACATGCAATTATGGGGAACATATGGTGGTTGGAAGGGAGGTGCTACCTCACATATGAGGTATGAGGGACTAGTGAATCCGTGTGTGGCGGTTTTGTCTTTATGCGTGATGTAAATGAAGAAAGAGCTCAGTATATGTGCATAGTACACATAGTTTCTTCAGAAACGGGCCGGTGAATCGGAGCTGCCCGACAGTACACTGTGTTGGAAGGAGCCGGATGGATCAGTCAGCGGCAACCAGTCTCTCAGTTTGGTCTTGTTGGTCGATTCTTGGTCAGGCGTACTAAGTATAGTAGCGGGGTATGGCGGTACAAACATGTTACCATGTGCCGTGATCTATCTCTTAAACATGTTACCAAGCCGCATGTTCCCAAACATGTTACCAAGCGTTTTATCGAACCGATGTTGGTGCAGCCACAACTTCATTAACCTTCTCTTTGTTTGTTTGCATCTTACTAAGCAAATTAGAGCCACCCTTGACTCTTCCTCAATCCACATAGATTGACTAACTGAAGCTGCACGGTTGCAACAACAAGGCATGGCTACCTATAGTACTGGGCCGAGCTAGGCTGAAAGACATCAACACGCATTGCATCCAAAAACCCCGCTGATGCTGCGAGGTCCCCGAGATGGTTTGCACGGCTTTGACCCTGGCTCAAAAGCATGGTCCACACTGGAAACACAAAAGACATTTGGTATATGAGACTATATGTCACAATTCAGGTCAGCTCTGCAACCGTGCTGGCCCAAACAAAATGACAGCAAGCTTGAACTATAACACATCCTTTACATTACAATCACTCAGTCATGCAAAGTAACCACACAACCCTTCATTTGTATCTTCTGGAGTGGTACTGCCATTTGTTCTCTCTCTCTACTGCCTATTTTGAACTAAGCGAGTCAGCCAGGAGCTGCTGTGGATGTCGCAGTATGCAGTAGAATAGCAGCAACAGCTGCAGCAGCAGCAGGAGCAGGAGCAGCAGGAGCATGCAGCAGTAACAGCAGCTTCTGTAGATGCATTGACTTCAGCTACCATGCCAGTACCATGCCCACCCTTCTAAAACCAAGAACCCTAATGTATCCATTGACCCGCACACAGCTGCAAGAACCTGCAGCTGAACACATGATGGCACTTAAGCCCTACAGACATACCCTGATGCAACTGCTACTTTCACGCTCAACACAACAGAATCTCATTATACACCCGTTTCTCATTGATATATGTAACTACTACCCCCACGCTCAACGTAACAGGCATCCTGTTTTACACGCGTTTGTCCTTGAAAGAGATAGTCATGTGCATACCTCATTTCAAGCAGCTCACACCCTAAACCCTAGACCCAGACCCCATGGTAACTTCAGACACATGCCCCTTTCAGTGACAGGGCATAGCCAGCTGCCCCAGGCACCCCTCCCTGTTGCTGAAGCTTGCCCAGCTCCTTCTGTGCCCTCATCTCCCTAAGCCCCACAGACCTAATGATCAAGTCTGCAAGCTGAGCTTGGTCCCTCAGGCCCTGCTCCTGCCTTTCTTTCCTCACTGTGAAGTCCTTTGGATCTGCCTTCACAGGTGTCGAACATGGTGTAGCCTGGTTACTCCCCTCAGGCTGCCAGTTAGTGACACCATAGTGATTCATCCCGGGGAACTTTGCAAAAGCAGTACAACTGCATGTGCTGGTGGTTGCCTTAGTAAGGTTGTAGGCCTTGGCTGTGTTGTCGTTGTACTGCCCCCCAAGGTACATGAAGAACATCCCAGGCGGTACAGTGATGCCTTCGGCTGTGGGACCGGGCGGGGTGATAGATACACCGCCTGCATAGCCCTCCCACGATATTGCACCTCGAATGAGCTTCTGAGAGGATAGAGATGAGCTAGACTTGCTGGGGCCCCTTTCTTGGCTTAAGCTGCCAACAGCTGCGGTCATAAGAGGCAAACGGATGGCTTGGCATGTGGCCGCCTTCTCTTTGCTGCTACTGCTACTGCTACTGCTGGTGGTGGTGGTGGTGGTTGTAGTGCTTGTCGCAGTAGCAAGAGGCGGTACATACCCCTCACATGTCAACAGCTCCACGGGGAGCAGCCTCCCACATGTTCCCATAAGAATCTGAGTTGCTGTAAGACCTCCAAAAGAGTGGGCAAGAAGCACCAAACCCCTCTTAGGAAGCTCCTACAAGTAACAGCAACAGCAGGAAAGCACAAGGCTTCATAAGCAGATCTTCTATATGTTTTTCGTGCAAAGGGTTTGAAGCCATCAGGTCCCTAGCCCTAAACCCTAAACTAGTAAACCATAAACCGTTAAGGTTGCGCCGGCTGAAAGGCTGTGGCTGGGCTGCCTGTTACAGGGCACCACCCATGTATATGACTTAGGTAGGACAAGTACTAGCCCCTGCTAGACACACCTAAGAAGTTTGAACCTCAAAAGCTTGTGTTTAGGCTCTAAACACCTTCTTCAAAGTACCCCCCTTGAATTAGATATGTGCCATGTAGAAAATACAAAAAGATACGAAATAGTTTGGGGTTTGGGGTTTAAGGCTGCTTCTCACATGGTGCACAAAGTTTTGATATGTAAAAAGAGTGAGATCCACGCCATAGTGTAGGGTTTAAGGCTGCATGCTGCATGGCACCTCATATGACACGTAAAGTCTTGACATCTTCTATAACATGGCGGCCTGCATCTCACCAACTGCTCTGTTTAGTTTCAGATGACGTATTTGGAACAGGTGGCAGGCAGTACAGACGTAACTAGTGACATATCAGGATACCTAGGGCCACTCCCTTCTTTGTGCTCTTGGCAATGCTGCAACTGCAAGTCTGACATAACTAGTTTGGCATCTTCAAGGCAAAGCTTGCCCCTCTCATTCAAACATCTCCAGAAAGGCCAAGCAACTCCCCAATTGAAGTAGCTTTAGGGCTAGGAAGGGAGCCCTAAACCCTAGACCCTATATCACACATTTATGGTGCTAGGAGGGGAATGATAAGCTGAGTGGAGCAAGTAGCCTCAAGATGCCGTTTGCCACATTCAACATTTACCAACATTGGTTACATGCGGGCGCACCACACATGAGGTCTGCATTATACGTGGGGTGGAATAAGGCAGAGTTTTCTGGAGTTGCACAACACATGAGCTCTCACAAAAGGAAAGTGCACAATCAAAAACACACACACCCAACACACTTGAAAACTGGTTCGAGCAATGATCCGGTCACTGCACTGCCCTGAGGGCTGTGCAGTGGTCTCACTCCTTTGCACAAAAGGGGAATAGGCCCACTACAGCTTTAGCACTGTCCTAAACCCTAAACCCTAATGAGATAGGAGCACTACAGCCTCACTGACCTTGAGCACGGGGTCATCTTTTGCTCCTGTGCTTTGCACATGTTTCAGCCATGTCTTGATCAATGCTGCAGATGCCAAGAGGGGACTCTTCTCAGGGCAGCGTGTGCCTAAAATCTGGGATAGAAACTTGGGCACTTTGATCCTCCTGTAGTAATCAGAAGCTATAAAGGTATAGCCCCTAGCAGCAAGGAGGGAAGCAACCTGGAAGACACATCACGGAAAGAGCAGCAGCAGCAGCAGCACATATTATTACATTTCGTGATATGTCGTAGCAAACCGTGCCGGCCCCGCACCTCGAGCTGTCACAAAGAATAGCGAGGTGGAACAAAAAGCAGCACATAGCATTGCGTTTAGCATGGTGCCCCTGTGACCTGCTGGAAATCATATTGTACTTCGCCTACTCGATGACATACTTGGCTTTGCAAGGATATACAGGAGGACTATGTGGCAGTCTACATGCGGTGCTACTCGTATACCTAAGCTCGGCAACCACTGCACTTAGCCATCCCATCTCATCTCATCCGATGCCTATATCACCACTTCAGCAGGACCATTGATCTGATCATCAAATTTCTCTGCTAGTTCTTACTCCTAGCAGAGGTAGCACCTACTCAAGTGCTGCCTGATTTAGGTCGCGATCTGAAAAAAATAGTAAATAGTGCCCCTCATTCTGTGCAGCTCAGCTTGCTGGGTTTAGGGTGAGCGGTCACTCAACGCCGCCTAAACCCTAAACCGTAAACTAGATGCCAGTTGGTAAAACAGCCTCCCTGTATGAACACACCGGTTACATCTCTGCACACATCGTCTCTGGTGTATAGCTAAAAAGCTAGTAGGCCTAGTGGGTCACGATCACTTCCCCAAAGCCGTATGACCCAACCAGGCCAATCGCTGTCATATTAAGCTAAGTCAAAACGCCTATCTTGAGTTAGATGCTAAGGATGGAGGATTAACAAAAAAGGAACCATCTGAATGATCCTTACCTGGCTGTAATGTGTTGCTTCAACATTTCCTCCATTCAGCAGGAATAGTACTGGCAGCAGCTCCTTGCTGTAGCTACTGTTGCCCTTGTAAGTATAAAAAGTGACGGGGACACCCGGGTCAATCAGCGATGTCTTGTGAAGCAGTACAGTAGTGACAGGCTGCTGAGGTGGTGGCAGAGGGGACTGGGGTGCTCTGCTGGTGCCACTGCTTTGGGGTTTAGGGTTTAGCTGCTGGAGTGATCGGGGTTCAATGGTGAATGAGCTTCTTTGGGTGTCCTGCTTGGCCTGAACCTGCATGCACACATGGGGCATGAACAAACGCCATTTCGAGTTGATCAACGGTAGAAAGAAAAACAAAGAAACATCCAGCATCCTAGCACTATCCCTGATGAATCGGTCAGTTATGGCTGGTAGCTAGGGAGCTTCTTTGCACGTGCACAACATTTTGGTAGATTTGATGAAGCTGTTTGATAGGACCCCGTAGACTGGTTGTAAGGAAGAGGAGGGCAGGGAGGTAGGCATGGATAGGGGATAAGTGCAAAGGTCATTTGCAGGCTGTTGGTAGGAAGTCGAAAGAGGGGTGCTTCTGGGCTACATTTGCAGGCCGCGTAGGAGTCACATTGTTATTATACCTGGACATGAGGGCCGAGGAAACCAGTAAGCAGTACTATGACGAGCACAAGGTACCCTCGTGCAGCGTGCATGCGGCTGATGTATGAGGAAGTTCGGCCGCGTGCCATCATTTTACCCTACTAACACCACAATACGGGGATGGCACACTCTAGACTGCACGTTCAGGATCCCAAAGTATGCGAATGCTTCCTGCACCCCTGTCGTGAGGGCGTTACATACAGTTGGCAATGGGCGTGCGAACTGAACCCGATCTGCGCAGATGGCATATTACGAGACAGGGCACAGTGTATTTGAGTGGGAGCATTGGGGTAGATGCAAGATGTGCACACCGCAGCTTCCTTTGACCTTGCTTGGGTCAGGTGTAACTTGGCCAAGGACCCCGCGGGCCCGGACCGGCCGGTGAGAAGCTGTCCAGCCAGCAGTACACTTTCCCGGACAGACGCCTTGCCATCGGCTAAACCTCTAGAAGCGGGCAGGCTACATGCTGGGATCTCAGCTGTAGTCTGGAAAACATCCTAGATGGAAGAGGGGGCTGAGGTAGGTGTAATGCTTGGACAGATGTACTAGTTGTCGTCAGCAACCCAACGAGTGGCACAACAGGGTAGCTTGGTCGCAGACAGGAGCAGAACGCACGCCTGCCTGGTGCATATACCTGGTCAGTTATGTGCCATGTACTCCGCAGCTCGCAACAGTTATGTCCACTGGTGGAAGGACAGCAACACTGAATAGAGAGAGAAACACTGCTATGCAAGGAGGGGCATGGGGGCTGAGGAGAGCAGTACTACTTATTTTTCACTCACGTATCTTGAGGTGGGAAGCGGAACTGTTTTGATATTGCCGGCGATCGAGCAGCAACTCCCTGCCCAGCCACAACAAGGAAATCGCATGGCAGCATGCAAGGCAGCCAGGTGTAGCACGGCGACTACGGGCTTCACTGTATAAAAGCAGGCATACAATAGCGTAAAGTAATGGTGACCCTGTGCAAGGCACTAGTTTGCTTACTTTGCTGTTAACCGCTGGGTGGTCATCAACTGCCGGGTAGCGCACAAACAAACAAATGAAACAAATGATTTTAGGTGTGGATGTGGCTGCACCAAGGCAGCTAGGTCGAAACGACCAAACACACTGGGGTCAAGGTGAACTGGGATGGCCCCACTGATGACATACACTGGCCAGCAAGTGACATAACGAGTGGGCTGGTTGCAGTCAGTAGTAGATTCTCGGAGAGGAACTTTGAGTCTGCCGTTGGAGCCTATGCTGGCTCCTTGCGGGTGGCGCTGCCCCTACCAGCGCCCCACTTTAATTTAATGATGGCCATTTGGTAATGTGTAATCTGCAATGAAGCATGACGTGGATTTGATCATGCGGACCGTAGGCTAGCAATCACAATTGTTGGTTACATGGAAAATATCTGGGAGTGCGTGTTGGGCTGTTGTCCCTTTGGGCCTGTTGAGCTGCATTATGGACCTATGCATGTTTATGTTACTGCTCCTAAGCTCCAGGCCCCTTTCCAGCTGCTGCGTTTGCACCAGCATTGAAATTCAGTTTCAAAGAAGATTGGCCTGACTTTCTACCTAGCTGTTCTGGCAACAGCTTGAGGTGCGGGGGCTATGGCACATTTTGCTATGGCAGATCATGAAATGCAGTCACTGGCTTGTGCCAGGTGATCGCCAGCAAAGGCTAAGCTGCCAGCTGCCAGAGGTCCAGGGCCATTTCCCAGCTGCCACTACCTGTTACAATAGAGACTCATCTTAGACCCATCAGTACTCGGCTGATGCAGGATCCAAACTGGGACTTCTAAAATGCATAAATACATTGACAACGAACTCAGTCCTCGGTCCTTCCTTGCCATTACTTCTGCAGAGAGACACCTTTGATTGGCGACTAATGGCAGCACTCAATGCTACCATAGCTGCACTGAAACTGGCCACCGGCAGACACCATGCATACCCTGTTTGTGTTGAGCGACCGAGTGGCATGCATCCAGCTATGCGGTGCTGTTAAGCTGGCCACATATGGGAGCTGGCAGAGGAGCAGAGCGCTTGCG
Source organism: Pseudopediastrum boryanum (assembly GCA_963556185.1). Classification (NCBI taxonomy): domain Eukaryota; kingdom Viridiplantae; phylum Chlorophyta; class Chlorophyceae; order Sphaeropleales; family Hydrodictyaceae; genus Pseudopediastrum; species Pseudopediastrum boryanum. Next base: position 1,420,428 of record OY744506.1, read on the forward strand.
ATCCTTGTAATTGGTCCAATGGCTGAACATGTTGCTTACCATACGCATCATTGATACGGAAACCCAGAGGAAAGCCCAGATGTCCTTAACATTACATATCAAACCTGACATATAAGCATTGCAGCCATCCAGGCCATGAAATTAGTGGGTTCATTACAATCACGAGCGTATCTTTTCACCACTTATAGGGCTTCACATTCCTGTACAAAACAAATTTGTAAGCAAAATTGGACTAGGTGTGGCTGCACACAAGGCAGCTAGGTCAAATCGACCAATCACACCTACAAGGGCCGAGCCTCTTCAACGTGCCGAGCAAGACTCGTTGCCACTCACAGCACTGAGACTTACATAACCCTAAACCCCAAACCCTAAGAACACAAGTGCGCATGAATGTGCAGTAAGCTGCCGCAGATGGGGTCTTCTGCCAATCTTCTCCTCACAAACGGAAGCAACACTCCCACATGAAATCCTGTCTCAGCACCTATTCATCCTTCCAAACGAGGTGTGTAGACAGCACTACAAGAAGGTAACAAGCCAGCAGTCTGTTCCAGCGTTGAAAACAATCACAGGATGCCATATCAGGCCGTGAACTATACTAACCAAAAAAGCAGGGATCACGAAATGCCCATTGGAGAGGCATTGAAGCCACCCCGAGGAACAGGAAAATTTCACCCTTCACTGTCCCCAGACAAAATTGATACTTCCTGGCAAAGCATATCCTTTTACTGGTACGCCAGCTATATGAGGAAGAAAAGGACAACTCAAGGGATACTATGGACTCATGAATCCTATTACATACACTGCAAGGGTATTACCAGACTTGGAAGGGTGCTGATAGAGCCCACAGGGGCGCCTGAAGCATACACAGAACACGCACCACACACACATTGGAAGAGGGCGAAAGTAGGACATTGTACTGCCCAGAATCGCATAGTCCTATATGGACCGCTGAGCATATTACCAAACGAAAACATATGGATGCTGGCCACACAGTGCAGAAGTTCCAGTACACCCACAACAGACATATAAAAGAGTCTCACTGCCCCTTCCATCTAAACGTATGGGCACCACGCAATCTGGAGATGTGGTAACGAAGAGTTCTGGCATCAACTGCAGACACAGATCTGCCGGCACAGCATGCTGAACAATGAATAAGGAACCTAACACAGAACAGCCACCCATGAAGAAACTGGCTCACAGGTGAAGCTCCCCCCCTTCAACAGTTGGCAGTCACTCAACTACATACCTCTAGTAAAAAAACCGCTAAGCACCAACCCACAAAATACACAAATCTGGCTTGCTTGAAATCCCAAGCAAGCCTAAAATCTGCAACTCTTGAAGAAAATGGATCAGGAAAATGCGGACCTCCATCCCAGTATTGGAAAGGAAATGTTGTGAAGTGGATGGTGTTTCTCTGCTTGCGAATTCGACACTTCATGACCAATATGATGAGCTTATGAGCCACAGGGCCCTTGAAGCAATGGCAGTAGGAAAGGCCATTAAAATGTCGGGCATGAGGCACACAAAACAAAAACATAAGGACTAAGAGTCATGCCCTTGATGAGGTATGTGAACGTTCTAAATGTATGATTATGTCTCACAGGAGATCATCGGACTCTAAGGTATCGTTAAAGACCCAGAATGGTATCATGCTTGTAGTATTGGGGCACAGGCCCCAGGCTATATTCAAAGCAAGACTTTGCACGCAACCAACTTTGCTCAATGAGAAAGTGGCACAGGCCGCTTTTCAACGCACATTAATCTAAGACTGCTTTCACAAGTTAAAACAACCATCGCTAGCTAGCACCAGTGGCTTTATGCTGTGTCGATCTTGTCTCCCACAATGTGCATGAATGTCCTTGCACCCTCTGCCTCCAGGCCAGTCCTGAGAGCACAGGTGGTGCCATCATGCTGGAACAACACACAGGCAGAGTTGGCGTCACACAGATCTTTGCAGGCCTGGAGGCCATTAGTGGAGGTAGCAAGCTCCACACCTAGCAGGGTGGTGTAGTCGTGGGCCCAGAACACATAGGCACCAGAGGCCACAGCAGCCTTGCCCTTCAGAGAAGCCCCTGACAGGAAGTCCATAGGCAGAACCTTCACAGCCAGAGTACCACCAGTGCCTGTGGGAGTCACCATGTAGCATTTGCCAGCAGTGTCAGCACTGTCACCTGATAGCGTGTTGGTGTATACCCAGGTGGCAGCAATGCAGGTGTTGTCACTGTTGCAGGAGGCAGCACAGGCGGTGGCACTAGCGTCACTAGTGTTAGCTACACCGGTGTAGTTCATGATGTGTGTTCCCATGCTCTCATCCATCTGGTAGTACTGGGGGTAGCACTGGTCCTTGGACACGGCACCAGCAACACCTGCAGCGCTGGGGGGTTTGGTGGTGGCACTCACTGGCCCGACGGCATCAACCTTGCCAGGGTAGACAAAAGCATCAGTGGTGCCACAGGTCAGGCAACTGGTGGAGGCACCCTCCTGGTAGAAGCCATCACTACAGCCGCTGCAGGAGGTGGCGCTGTTGTTGTAACTGTTGGCGGAGGTACCGTAGCCAGCCAGGCAAACTGTTACAGGGAAGCAATGGCGGGAGGGTAGCATAGGTTAGAAGGGAAATGGAAGGGTTGTAGAATAGGATCCAAAAATGAGGCATGCAGGGGTTCATTGCTGTGCCAACTGGTACATAAGCAAAGCTCAAGCACAAGCACAAAGCTCAAGCACAAAAGTTGGTGATCTGTGGTAGTTAGGCAGCAAAAACCAGGCAGCCAATTATTTTGCAATTGCCAAGGCACTTGGTGCGAGCGAGCTGATGTGCATGTGAAGAAGACCATGAAGGTTTATCCAGCTGAAAAGGCCGCAAGCTTGCATGTATAAACCCAATAGCCACTCACTCTTGCAATCAGCTGCCGTTGTGCTTCCGCTCCCCTCGGTGGTTGAGTAAGGTCCCAGAGTGTTAGCAGCACCATCTGAGCAAAGGGTGCAGGTACTGTTCAGAGCACCACCAATGCTGTATGTACCCACAGCACACTCAAGCACCTCAAGGGCAAGCTGGTCAGCAGCAGCATCACCAGCGGAACCGGACACACCATACCCAGCAATGACCTTGCAGTCGGTGTCTCTATCCTGAGCATCGCCATTACCGGCAACGGTACCGAGTGGCATGTCAGCAGGTGAATCGACGAAGAAGGGCTCGGCGGTGGTGTTACGGTACAAGGGGCAGGAGGTGCAAGCGAGCATGGAGTCAGCAGTAGCCCAGGTACCCACTGCACACTTCTCAGCCGTAAAGCCGTTCCAGCCGTAGCCGGCCTTGTTGGTGCAAGCGTCCTTTGAGGTTTGAGCGTCAAGGGTGTTGGTGACCAGACCGCGGGGGCAAGGCTTGCAGGGCGTGAACTTCAGGCTGTAAGCAGTCTCCTCAACACCGTAAGTGTCGGCTGGGCACTTGCTTGCGGTGAAGGAGCCGCTAGTGCGGTTGAACACCATACCCCAGCCAGCAGGAATATCTGCAGGACACAAGCCAAAGCAGACAATGAAGCTCAGTAAGTATGAGGCATCAGTTGGATTAGGGTGAATTACGTGAACATGTGGAAAATCAAGGGTGCCAATGAGGCAGAGTGCAAATTTGTGCATCTAAGGTGCATCTCACAATGGCAGAGATCATATTTAGGTTTTAATCAATTGCAAAACTCATCATGCCAACAAGCATCTATTGAGAATTACATACTTAATGGATATAATGAACGCAGCATTGGCAGGAGATGCTCACAGGCATATAAGATGGCCAGGCAACCGCAAGAACACTCTATTTCTGCTTCAAGCACTGCAAAAGTCCAGTAGCCATCATCTCATGGCTGCCAGCTCTTCGTGCTTGAGCCGGGGTGTGAGAAATCCTGCAAGCTATTGCCGTATGAAGAAATCAAAGCAGGTCACTTACAGCAGTCAGCTGCAGCTGCACGCACAAAGCCAGATCCTGCCCACTCATCAAGGGTCTTAGCCTCAGAGTAGATGTTGGTACCACATGAGGTGCAGGAGGTGCGGCGGGCCCAGCCAGAGGCATAGGTGCCATTGGCGCACTACTGAAGGGTGGAGCTGCCGTCACTGAAGTAACCAGGGGGGGCAACTGCAGCCGCAGGAAAAATGCGAAGGCAAGAAGCCAGGTGAGACAGGAGCAATAGTATAGCATGACATTTGAAAGCATTTGCTTGTATCTGCAAGGGTAAGCAGAACTGTTGTTCAAAAGTTCGTTTGCAAGTGCATGCTATTAGGATTTATCTGAAGGATCCGACTGATCGAGGGCCTCCCATCCTGAACTGTCAGGGCAAAAGCAACACATGTTTTGACACATGCTTAGCACCGTAAGAAACAACCAAAGCAGCAACGCATGCTACCAGCAGTTAAATTTGAGCCTGGAGTGTTATCATATAGCTCTCATTACTTACCACAGACATAGCACTGTCATCACTTACCGCAAGCAGATGCAGAGGTCCATCCCATGACACTTCCATCAGTATCCGCAAGACGAGGACGAGTCTTATAACCAGCAGGGCAGGCGGTACAAGCAATAGGCAGGCTGGCACCACCAAGTGAATAGGTGTCCTGAGCGCATGCAGCCAGATCATTGCCGACAGCAGTAGTACCATTGAAGCCAGGCAGTACAACACTACAGTTTGCTGCATAGCCACTTGCACTTGCAGGTGTGGTCCATCCCTTGGGGCACTTGCTGCAGCTCAGCTGGGCAGTGGGAGCAGCACGGTTCTCTCTGTAGGTACCCCTGGGGCACTTGGTCACCACACCACGGTTCATGGTGTAACCGGGAGGAACCTCTGTAGGACACATAGTGACACACGAGATATGGATTAGTCAACAATGGCAACGATGGCCAGAGGTCAGACATGGGGTCCAAGTTGCCAAGTCCATGCTTACAAAGCCAAGTGATCCACAAGGCTGCAAAGCCTGCATCCAGACGGTGCTGTGCACACTTAGCTGCATTTAAGCTGCATGCATGATAAGTTATGTAGCTTTCACATCACGAAAATGCTTCCACACAAACATGAGACACATCAAGGTACCAACAGGGTGACACTCAGGTCTACTGCTGCCTCCTTCGTCTCCATAACTTGAATAATGGACGCCACAAGGGAAAGGGGTGGTAAGACGGCCATGGGTGGGACTGGACTGGTGACAGCTTCTGGTCTTGAAACCCATGAGCCCCAATTTTATAATACTCACCGCAGTCACTCTTGCTGTCACTGGTGCTGTCAGAGACCAGTCCACTGGGGCACTTGAAGCAGGAGGCTACACGGTTGTTGCCGGGGTTGTAGGTGCTAACGCCGCAGGCAGTTGCAGTGCCAACAGAAGCATAGTAGAAACCACCATTGACAACTGCAGAGGACAAATACAGTGTGTCAGCAGGATGGAGGGAGTATAGTTGCAGCACAGGAAGACTCACACAGAGCCGATGCCAAGCACGCAAGCTTCCACCATGCACGAGAGCTGATCGAGTGCAAACACAGTAGGGGCCTTGGAAGGCTTCTTGCGGCTTCAATTCAGTAAGGGGCAGCAAAGTGGACAGCACACGTCTTACTGCTCTGCTGCAACTGCAGTGTCCGCTTTGCTGCGACAGGGGCACTCACCGCAAGAGGTCTCCTCCTTAGCACCCGGGAGCCTGGTAGCAAAGTCAACACCACACGAGATCTTGAAGCTACGGAAGCCAGCAGATGGGTCCTCACTTGAAGGGGTGGTAGGGACAGCCGTGCTAACACTGTTGGCATTGGCGGTGCTGGTGGCATCATTGCCGTTACCAGAAGGGCAGTAGAAGGCACTGGTGCACCTGACACACTTGCCACTGTCCTCATAGGTACCAGCAGGGCACACTGCAAGAAGCAGAACAATGGCCATGCAGGTTAGCTGTGGTCCTTGATTGTGCCTGAAGTAGGGGAACTAGTGTATACATGCTGACAAATTTGAGACGACACATATCCAAGGGCAAGGCCCAGTGTTGCCATGGCATGTAAAGCTCAGAACCGATATTGATTCATGTGTGGGATCCATCTAAGCCTAGCCTAGAAGAATGATTGGCTCTGTAGTAGTAGTGCATGGGAGTTTTGACAAATGATGATGACTTGCTGTACGTACCTCTATCAACAAGTAAGGACATGGCCCTCTGCCTCAGCATCGTATACCTCTCTCTTCTAACCACGTGATCACGCATGCAGGCCATTACTTAAGGCATTGTCTCACTTACCGCATGCACGCTTGTTGGCAAGTAGACGGTAAGTAGGCTGGCAGGATGCGTACACCGCCCGTCAACTGGTCCTCCAAAGCACAGCCGCTAGCACCTGCATACGTACGTTATTCATTCACTGTTACGTGGCTCAATGGCAGTGTTTATGTTTTTACAATTATAATGAGCCCCAGCTGTAGTGCCACATGCCTGATTTGAGGTGGGTTAGTTGCTTTTAAAAACATGCTGTCCGGGCGTGCTAGATATTCAGCGTACGGTAACGTTAAATGCATGGTGTATCGACTGACTTGAGCACTTACATTTGCTGATAGGACATGTTTGCAGGAGGTCTCTCGATGACGCAGCAGACACTGTCGAGGACATCAGAGCTAGCAGCGCAAGAGCTGCCAGCACCACACCAAGGGCAAGACGCATTGTATCTGTATTTTAATTGGACTTTCGGACCTCTTTTAGCACTGAAAGGAGCTGCTTGTCGATCTTGTTATAGGTGTGCGTGGTGCACAGGATGGCAAGCACACGAATACTGAGTCTAAACTGTGTGGTTGATGGTTACTGTGATATGTTTCTACCCTTATATAGGGGTCTAGAGAGGACCACAAGTCCCGTAAAGCTGGCTTGTCGGCATGGATTGTCAGCAAACCTGTCACCCGGTGACCCCATTTCTGGACGAATCCTGCTGAAGCTCAGAGTGAAATCCAGCAAGACGTATTTCCTGGACGACGAATCCCAGTGATGTTCAAGCTGCGTTTCAGGAGAGCTCCTTCGGCGATATTAGCTAATACTGACTCAACTTCATGCAGAAATGCACAGCAACAATGGACTGCTGAGGGTCCGAGCCGGCTGCTGCTGCTACGAGGGGTCGATAGTTGTACTGGTCTGACAGGAAATAATACCTGACCTATCAGCGACCTGATGAGCCTTTTAGGTTTATGCGTTAACTCCAGGCACGAGCTTAGGAAGTGGGGGCTGGATGTGACTACAGACGACTAGTCGGCCGGGATACATGCATGCTAGCACGCCCTCGAAAGCGAACACGGAAAGGTTGTGATCGTATGGTCAGCAATTGGCCCACACGTGCAGGCACAAATACTGGCTAATTTGTCACGCCGGTCTGCATGCTCACTTGCACCGTTGTTGGCATGCCGTACAGTTGCCTGCCTGCTGCGCTGGGCGAGCTGATGAGAGTGAGGGACATCATCAAAACAAGGCCCTTGCTAAACGAAATAACCAACTGATTCCTTTCTGCCCCAATTCAAACAGAACTCTCTTTAGACAGTGTGCTGAATAACAATGCCTTGAAGCTAAGCTACCATCCCACCCTTATATCAAGATGGCTTGATCATTCATGTATACCTTTGAGTATTGCCCCACAATAATAACTTTCAAATATCCTAACTAGTGCTGGCTGGGGCACACAAACAACATAACATAACATAACAAACATTTAAGGTGTGGCAACCGCCAAGGGCTGCTAGGTCGAACCGACCAAACACACCATCGGATGGATCCAAAACACAATGGGTTCCATACCACCAAGCAAATGGATACCAGCCAGGTATTAACTCATCTAGAGGACTTCAACCAGTTCATCCTCAGAATTATCACCAGAAATATCAGACTCCAAATCAAACATATCTAAATACTGATCTTCCGGAAGCACGATGTCTGGCAAGTCCACCACATCAGTACCACCAGACTGGTGGCATTGTCGACCGACACGAATGCAGATGGCAACATACTTGACCAACACTGGAAGAGGGACCCTGCCAGTTGAATACAGTGCCCAAAAGTCAGCATACCTGAGAGACGACAGTGCGGACACAGGTGGTACAACAGCTGACAAGAAGACATCTCGTGCCTCAACAATTGTCGGGTGTTCACACAAGAAGAGGCAATGTGCCTCATCATCCACGGCTGTGGAACTACAGCGCAAACAAGTACGTTGAGGACGTAGGAGGGCAGGCAGCTGCCAACGTCCTGTGTGAATGCGCAGATGATGGCAGCCAAGACGAAAACGCAAGAAGCGTACCAACACACCATGAGAAAGTCTACATGAGTAAAAAAAAGGGACCACGCCCAAAGCATGTGTACCCACAACCCTGAAATACAGACCAATACGGGATCAAGTACCATGTTCAACCTGGGACAGATGCTGGATGTGCTGAGTGTACCTAGTGGACAACAAATGTGGCTTGCACCCGGGCTTACAAGCCCTCCTTGCTTTCTTGAGTAGGAGGGAGGCTCTTACCCCCATTGGGGCAGTGGAGGTTTTGGGTGATTTTGACCTAGCTGCTGGACCTCATGTTTAGGCATGCATATATTGTCATACATGTCGAAGTTTACCCGTATTCTGTTCCACCTCGCTGCTCTTTGTGACAGCTTGAGGTGCGGGGCCTATGGCACTTATTGCTATGGCATATCATGAAATGTAATAATAATAACAAATGTGGCTGACTTGAGATTAGGTCAGTTCCGCCAACAGACCCCTGAGTTAATCCTCTAATCCGGCTTAATCCTCAGTGGGGAAACTGGATTAAGGGATTAAGGGATCTACGGATTAAATGAAATAGATCCTGGATTAACTTGTTAATCCCGATGGAGGATTAACAAGGGATTAAGCTGGATTAACTTGTTGATCCTGATTAAGGATTAAGGGATATACCAGCAGGATTAGGACGTTAAATACACCATCAGCAGCAGCAGACAGCAGCAAAGCAAGCTGGCTACTGGACTATTATCAGCTTTATGGAGAACCCTACATGATGCCTGCTTGTGAACCCCTGTAAGTACTTCACAGTGTACATGTCACAGAACTTGGCAACACTTTGCCAAAGCATCCAGTTCAAGCAGTGCTCAGGGAGGTGAACAATCAGCTGTCATTAAAGAATAGAAGTTGCACAATTGTGCCAATATGGGTCGACCAATGTGCCGAGATGAGTGGACAAAGAACATAGCAGCAGGGGTGCAGTACAGCATACAGTTTCATTGTATGCACTGCAGCCATAAACCAGTGGTAATGGCTGTACTTAGAAATAAGTTCTCCATGACGACTAGACGAATGACCTCATTGCCATATATATCGCCTGTTCGTAACAAGCCTAACTTGTCAAATCGCAGTATCCTGTACGAAGACTATTGGGCACACATACATGTCATGATGTGAGCAAGAAAGCACTGTTGCGGGCCCTGAGTGTGCCAGCCTGAGCAAGCAGTCATACAGAATGCTCATGATGCTCAAAAACCTCCTACTTACTTACCTGCCCGCCACTGGCCCTCAGATGCCTCTGCCAACAACCGAGCGACCTTCATGGTGGTCAGAAGCCTTTTCATCCAGAACGCATAGCAGCAGCAGCAAGCCTCCGCAAGTCAGGCCCCATATTCATATGTTGTGCATTTAGCGTGTGCATGTAAGTCGCAACGGGGGTTCGCTCCCCCAAAGCGTGACTTGGGTAAGATGGGCGGTTGTGTCAATAGTGTAATACACTGCGGCTAGACCCGTGGGATGTGCACTCTAGCATCTGCATACGAAGACAAGTAGGCCATGCTCGTGTACCGCTTTACGTTGCACAACTTTAGTTGCTGGACTTTGCCGTTGTGATCAACAATGTCCCCACCAGGCCCCAAAGCGCAGTTGACTATACGGGAAAAGAGAGCAAAGAGCCCAGGACAGTGCCAGCGGATGAGAAGGGTGTTCGCTTTGATATCCTTGCCATCTCTAGTCTGCTGGTCTGTTGTTCGTCCCACTCGAATGGGGCACTCAGGGCTCAGGTTGCGACAAAAGCCCTACGCCACCAAGAGCGGTTGTTTTTGTGAGGATGGGACCATGTATGTGTTCTTTACCCTGCACGTTTACTCAAGCCAACTCCGACCCGCCTGCCATGCTTTAAACCAATCACAGGCACCACGCTTCTGACATGTCCGCAAAGGAACTGCGACTGCCCTTGCTTCGCTTGCCCCCCGTGCTGTGGATGGGACGCTTTCAATATAGGCATGTGCAGCGCAGCTAAGATGAATATGTGAAGGCAGCGAGACTTTAGCAACCAGCTGGCCCAACTCATTGGCGTCTGTCAGGGGTAGCTGCAGCACAGCAGGTTCTTTCAGCAGGATGCAGCAGCATCAGGAGCAGAAGCAGCACGGGAATCAGGTTCTAGGCCTTATAAGATGGTTTTGCCCTGTCCCTGGGGACTACTATTGACCATGAAGCAAGAGGTAGGCTAAGTCCTGACAGCTGCACTCCATGCAGTAGCAGGGGTTGTACAGATAGAGTACAGACCCCTAGCAGCAAGCATGTTCTGGGTATGGGGCTCCTGCTGCATCTGCGTAACGGGGCCAAGCAGCCACTGGCAGCAGCCAGAGCAGGAGCAGGGGGCACTGCAGCAGATTGGACGGGAAGAGTGATAACTGGGAAGGGAGCAGCCAAGGTCCCTCTGCAGATGCTGCAGGGGCCTTCACTGGGGCGGAAGCTTGGCAGCAGCAGCAGCAGCAGCACTAAACTGGTTCTGCGGCTGGGGAGCAGCAACAAACTGATCCTGCTGCTGGGGGTACTCCTGACTGGGCACAGTACTGTTTGCAGCAAGGTAAGGGAATTGTCATTGTTCAAAATGGAAACTACCAATACTACCAGCGACATTGTTCAGAATGGAAACTACCAATACTACCAGCGACAAAAAGATGGGCTATTAAGTGGCAGTATTGGTATAGAGAACAGCAGCAGCAACCAGCCGCGAGGACAGCAGCATCAGCAGGAACAGCAGCACTAGCCTTGGGGATAATAGCAGCATCAGCACCCACACTAGCCGTCACAGCAGCAGGATCAACTGCAGCAGCAATGGCAGCAGCAGGCACCATGAGAGCAGCTGCAGCCACAGCAGCAGGACCAGCAGCAGCAGCAACTTGGTCAGCAGCATGCACCATGGGAGCAGCAGCAACAGCACCCACAGCATGAGCTGGGGCAGCAGCAACATTCATTGCAGGAGCAGCCGTACCAGCAAGGGCGCCAGTCTGGCCCACCACCAATAGGCATGCCCCAACAGGGCCATAAGCAGCAGCCACAGAACAAGTACCAGCTGAAAGGCCTGCACAAGCGGGGGCTCAGCAATGGCAGTCTGCTCCTGGGTGCTTAAGGTGCTGCTGCTAATACGCCTAGCCTTTCCGTGCCCTTCCAGCCCTTGAGAAGTGACAATGTAACCCGTTGGACTCGTAGCTCTTACTTATGATGTTAGGTTCAGTCGCAGCTACCCAAGGAACATGCATCATCAAAAGAGGCAATTGTGTAATTACATACATCAAATGCTCTTTCTTCCTGTTGTGCTCACCGGTCATGCATGCTTCTTGCCTCTTGCTAGGGCTGTAAGCCACCAGAAGGGGCTGATGAAGCACATGTTTGACTGGCAGCTGCAGCAGAATGAACAACAGCCACCAGATGCTGCAGACATCCAGGGTAGTAGGAGACTCTGCAGTACATGGAACATTTGCACCAGAACAGTTCCCTTTGGTACCAAGCAATGCATTCCAAGTGCGGTGCATGAAAAGGACCAAGGGCAAGAGGAGCATTGTTGGTGGTTCTCCGAAGGAGCTGCAAGCAATTCCACGGCAGTGTCAAGCCCAAGATCAGCAGCTGGAGCAGGTGCTGCGGCTGCACCCAACTTCAGATGCAGCTGCAGCAACAAGCTCCCAACAGCAGCAGCAGCAAGGGCAGCGGCTGCAAGCACGTCCTTAGCAACAGTAGCAACAGCAGGAGCAGCAAGCAAGTCTTCGCAGCAGGAGCAGCAGCAGCATGGGCAGCAAAGCGACTGAGGGACAGTGTTGCTGCTGCAGCAAGCAAGCGCTGAACAGCAGGAGCAGCAGACAGAATTGACCTGAAGTGTCAGATGGGCTGCCAGTTGCAATCAAATGCAGCTGGTACATGGAGCGGCAATAACATCTACTGATAGTTTTCCCTGGTGAGTGGCCATACTGGGCATGCCATTTTGATTCATCAGAGTATGCGGTCTTCTGACATCACTTGGCACGTGGGGTCACCAATTCTTATAGTGAATACTTGACTGTTGGTGAGGCGACAGCAATGCAGAACACATGGCATTGTTCAGCCAAACGAGCAGGTCTGGCAGCAGCATTATGGCAGAAACGCCAGCAGCACGGCAGCTGCTTGTTGGTGCAACGCCACTACATGCTCCTGCCTCGAGTGCCCAGTTTTTGCTGCAATAGCGCAAGACCTTTCAGGATGTTACATGCGCATAATTTTGCTAGAAGCTTGCCAATGCACATATCACACATTCTTCATGTAGTGTCACAGGGTTGGGTTTAACGCATGCCCCACGAGAATGGGGCTGAGACATAATAGACTAGGCCACAAGGCTAGCTTTTGAACCGTCAATGGGTGGTGGCAGCAAAGGTTCTAATGCATCTTGTATCTTCTAGGCCAATGGAGGTTTTAAGTTGACCCGTGATAGTACCCAAATCATCAAGGGCAGACTAATGATGGAGCTGCTTGCAGAAGTGCAGCAACCGATCTCCAATGTGGCTTGGAGCTGCTGCACTTTTAGAATGCCTCCCACCCTACATCGTACAGGGATGATCCTCTCCTCCTAACTTTTTTTGACCCTAGATTTTAGAATAGTTGCAATGCACATTTATGAGGTGTTAATCCTCTGTCATGTGCAGCTTGCTGACTGCTTTTACTGATGGTGCTGCTGCTGCTACTGCTGCTTCTGCTGACAGGGTCATGTGATGGAGGTAATGGGGCCACTGCCTGGGGAACACGTGGCAAGCAAGTGTCTCCCCCAAGGGCGGCAGCTCAATGGCAGTGCTTGCCTGTTTGACTGCTGTTATTGCAGTGGCACAATACGCTTGCAACATTCACACAGGCAGAGGTATGTGTTCTGCATTGGCTGGTGTGAGGTGCTGGGTTACAGAGGAGGTAATGCATGCGCGCATCTACAGTGTTTTCTGGAAGGCCAGCAATAACATATGTATACTAGCAGTAGCATGCACGTATGCGGGTCCATGTACGTGTAGTCACTGTACCCAGGCATGCAGAGACCCGCTCTTGATTCTGTGATGGTCCGACAATGTGTTTGCATGTTGGGAGGTCAGCTTGGTTCTCAATATTGTTTTGCGTGCTGTTAGCAGCCCGATATCATGGTGAAGCTGCCATCCTCAGAGCTGCTGTTTTAGTTTACCATAGTATGCAGTGTTCTGCGTTCACATGAGGTCACCAACTTTTATATTAGGTACTTGACCCTTGGTGAGGAGACAGCAATGCAGATTACATGAATTTTTAGCCAAAAGAGCAGGTCTGGCAGCAGCATTATGCGGAGACGCCGGAACGCGGCAGCTGCTTGTTGATCCATTTTACGTGCTACTGCCTTGAGTGTCCTGTCTTTGCGCAATAGAGCGAGACCTTTCAGGACCTACATGTGCATGATCCTGCTAGAAGCTTGCCAATGCAGGTGGTGAAAATGCTTCATGTAGTCTCACAGGGTTGGGTTTGGTGCATGCCCCACGAGAATGGGGCTGAGAGATGATGTATTAGCCCATAAGCCTAGCCAGGGAAGAGCCCATTAGTGCTGGGACCAAAGGTTATGCATCTTGTAGCTTCTAGGCAATGAAGAGTTACCCGTGATAGTACCCATACCACCAAGGGCAGACTGATGATGGAGCTGCTTGCAGGGGTGCAAGCATTGATCTCGAATGTAGCTTGGAGCTATCGCACTTTTGGAATGCCTCCCACCTACATTGTGCAGGGATGATCGTCTCAGCTTAACTCTTTTTCATCCTAGATTTTAGAATGGTTGCAATGCACACATCATGCAGTGTTAAGCCTCTGTCATGTGCAGCTTGCTGACTGCTTTTACTGATGGTGCTGCTGCTGCTGCTTCTGCTGGCAGGGTCATGTCATGGGGTTGATGGGGCCATCGCCTGGAGAACATGTGACAAGCAAGTGTCTCCGCCAAGGACCGCAGCTCAATGACAGTGCTTGCCCGTTTGAATGGTGTTATTGCAGTGGCAATACACTTGCAAGAATCATACAGGCAGATGTCTGTGTTCTGGATTGGCTGATGTGAGGTGGTGGGTTACGGAGGAGGTAATGCATGCTCGCATCTACAGTGTTCCATGGAAGTGTGTCCATTAAAAGGCCAGCAGTGACGTATGTATACCAGCAGGAGCAAGCATGTATGCTGGTACATTTACGTGTAGTCACTGTACCTGGGCATGCACAGACCCGCTTTTGCGCTCAGCTGCTGGACTATTGTCATTGTGTGCTGTTCCTGTGCAAGGGTGTAGCTCTTTGAGTAGGCTTGTGCATGGGCGTGCCTCTGCCCAAATATTGTCTGTGGTACTTGCTGGGAACAAAAAGGGACAAGGCTCAAACCTAGTAATAAGCTGGGAAGCAGTGAGAGCCGATAGGGCATCTCATAGTGTCGCTGGTCATTGTGCAATCGCTGTTTCAGTGGCATTGCTGTGGTGAGCAGTACTGCAAAGAGTTTGCTGCTAAGAAGTCTCAACAGGTTAGTGTCGGCCATAGTTCATGTAGGTTGTGTGCGTGCACTCAAGCCAGCAGTGTATGCTATGTTTGCTTGGCTGCCCTGCGCTAGTCGTGTGATAACGAGTACATTCTGCGATGGTCAAAATGAAACAATGTGTTGCCATGTTGGTGGTCACTTTTGGTCCTCAAAGCTGTTTTGCTTGCTGTTAACAGCTCGTTATCATGGTGAACCTGCAGTCCTCAGAGCTGCCTGGGGATTAATAAGTTAATCCTGGGATTTACATAGGCATTATGAGGATCAATTACCAAATGACCCCGTCAAAGCGGGGCGCCGGTGGGGGCAGCGCCACCCACAAGGAGCCAACTTAGGCTCCAACGGCATACTCAATTTCCTGTCCAAGCTCAAACAATGGCTGCCACCAGCCCACCCTAAATCCCTTGCTAGCCAATGTATGTCAGGCCAGCCCATTTCGACTTGCCATGCGCTAACCAGTTGACCCAGTCAACAGCAAGCCAAGCAGTTTTCTGCCTTGCTCGGGGGATCAAGTGTGGGATTAACGGATTAACTCAGGGGTCTGTTGGTAGGCGCCTGCAGTCGCACTCAGCTTATTGTTGTTGAGAACGGATTGGAAATGTACGGTTCTGCTAACAATCAACCCCATAGCAGAAGCGAGCACCCAAACAGACAATCATATGAATGACCAACACAGCCATCTGCCCAAAAACCAAGTCAGTGTCTGCCAAACAATAGTCTCAGGTCTGTCCCGCTTCCTGCAGTACGACAGAAAAGCAGACCTCAACATGATGGTCAACAAACACTCAGCATGACTCACACATAAACACCAAATTATACTTCTTAATACTCAGCATGGAAAAATGTTGTTGCGGGAACCTCTGCAGGCCCAATTTTGTTGAAAAGAGGCGTTTTGGCTTGATGCTGGGGGGCCTAACCCAACAATGGCAAAAGGAGAGAGCAAAAACACAACTCTAGATGTGCAAGGGCGGTTGGGTGGATGAAGCTAATGGAGCTTGGCCATCATCCAATCCCCCATGTCCCTCAAAACACGCTGAACATCCTCATTTACACCCTGTAGCAACTGGTGCTGCATGCCTTCATACAACGTCAGCTGCTTATCACCACTCCCAAGATGTTCCACCAACTCTTCAGAACCACTGTAATCAGCCCTTGTGTCATTCTTGCCATGCAGCACAAGCACAGGCACATCAACTATATCCCGCACCCTGTTTGGAAGAGCCAGCAGTGTATCCAGCACCACAGGCATCATCCCAAGTTTGACATCTTTCACAATTAATGGGTCTGCGAAAGCCTTCTCAGCCCATGTTTTATTGCCGAAAGCACTTGCATAATGCTCGGGGTCAGTCGTTTTATCGCCAGGGACAGACACAAATGGCGCCACTTTTGCCACAACACGCAGCATCGTGACCATGGCAGGTGGGGGTAGGACGCCAACCTTTAACACAGCGCCAGCTGTTATGACCCCTGCTAGCTTCTGCTGAAGCTCTGGGGACTGAGACAGCAGCATGAGCAGGACTGCTGAGCCCAGGGACTCCCCATAAGCAAATATAGGGACCCCGGGATACCATTCATCAATTGTTGTGTTGATGACTAAGTGAGCTTGGTCAACCCAACCTTGGAAGCTGGGGTGGAAACCTTGGACGCCTGCAACAGCAGAGAAAAAAGCCAAAGTGGAATATGCCCTCTTGGTTAGCAAGGGGCTCGGACATGGGCATCGTGTTTGCGCTGGGGTGGTGTGCAAGAGCCGAACCAACTTTATGTCCAGGAGTAGCAGAGGCACCAAACCAACATTGCAATCTTTTTAATCTTTTATGTCTGCTTCCTGCATAGATCAGATAGCTCAAGGTGGACTGAGGAATATAAGGCATGGTAAGACTGGGTGGGTGGCCTGGGGGGGGGGGGGGGGGCGGGGCAGGGATCGGGAGTGGGACAATGGGAAAGAACCCGAGTTCCATTATGGAGGGCGGTGGGTGGATACCTGATTAGTAAGATGCTGTAGAAAGGAAACATGTTTCTTAGAACTTAGCGACTTTTGCAACCCTCACCTCCCAAAGAGCCACTAAGTCCATGGGCATACAGATCAAAAGACACCACAGCAAAGCCTTGGCGGTTCAAAGCAGCTGCAGCATCTGCAAAGTAGCCTGAGTGCCAAGTGAAGCCATGGACCATGACCACTACTGCTTTAGGAGCAGCTGCTTCTGTAGCTGATGCAGCGCCTGCAGCATCCTGTGCTGCTGTAGCAGGTTCACTGACACGTGACTCCCAGCGCCTTGTGTAAATGTCTATGCCCTGCTGGCCGCTTAGGACTGCTGACCTGGCACCAGCAGAGTCCTACAAACAGGAATAGCAAATAGTCACTGTGGTGAACAATCACTTAATAGGTGCTTATACAAGCCGAAGGTTCCCATACTGTTGAATTACTTGGGAACTAGTTTGATACTTGTCAGGTGAGAAAAAATGAGATGCTGCAAACTGTCCAGGGGGCGTGCATGAAGAGCCCATCTCCAGGTAATCAGGCTCGCCATGCAAGGGAAGCTGTTGGAGTTGTGATAGGGTCCAGGGGCGCATACTGTTGTGCCTTGTATTGCATCCAATGCAGCTTAGACAAGGCAGACGTGCATGCGGGGCATGCATGTCATGGAGCAATTGGCACAGGGCTTAAGCACATAGCATTCTGGTGGGACTTACCTTGTCTACTGATATCCCCTTTCCTGGAGTTGCTTTATGCCTGAGGTCGCCCCTCTGCAGGCAGGTCAATGTGCAAGGTCATAGCCTGTTGCCTGCCTATCAGACTTCTACGTCGGCTGCCAAAGTGCCTGAAGGGACGCCGCCTCAGAAACATGCACTATATACATTTACCTGCTTCCATGTCGCCGCAGCAGCGAGGATTACTAAAACCACGGCACCGAGGCGTGATCTGCTTGACAGCATCTGCTCTACTCTAGCATCTGCTAGCTTGGTGTGGTCTCAAACCCCTACGTTAGCTCCACGGTGCGTAAGTAGCGTGAGCTTTTATTTTGAAACTGCCAGTCATTGAACATCGCGTTTAGCCCGACCACGCACAGGCTGACGCCTTTCCTCGGAACGACCGAGACATCTGCATCTGCTGTTTAACAGAGCGTTGGAGTACTTATGGCAGCAGTCCTCAAGGAGGCTGAAGTACTTACGCGCTTACATCAACCAGATAGCTTGGCATTTCACAGGATTAATAGTGCAGGCCCACCTGCTGTGAGATCTCACTCTCAAACGGCTGTCTCCGCCTGGCCAGCTTCTGCCAGACTGCGGAATTGAACTGAGCTTATCCCTATATCTGGTTGCCTAGCACAACAAACCCGGGCTAGTTTCTCGATGCGTTTTGTCAAGTACTGCCCTGTCATGCACATTGGTGCTGGCCCTGGGACGAGGACATGCCGGTGTTGACCAACTACTTCTTGCTGGACCCAACCCCAACAGCAACGTCGGACCTCTTTGGAGGTTTGATAGCTGACGTATATGCTCACGGACATCAGCAGAAGTAGCACTCCTTGTCTCTAGGATTGAATGCCATGCCACGTCTTCAAGTCTAACTCAAGTATTAGCAAGAGCAAACTGCTGGCCAGCTCCTTCAGTCAGCAGCCACAACCCTTTCCACCTCCAATGTTTACAGCCTCTATGCTGGTGGCAAGCTTGCAGGACCGGCAAGTTCCTTTTATGAGTTCTCTTTGACCACTGTGCAGGGCCTTCGCGGGACAACCTGTTGTGATGGGAACGTCAGCGCCTAGGATCGTTTGGTCAAGATTCTACGACGAATGGTCTACGGAAGGAGCACATGTGCTTCTTTCTGATGAAGCCCCTGTGCCTCTGCCAGAAAATGGCCCCCTGCAGGAGCTGCTCAGCAGCACCATGAAGCTCCTGTCTGCTCTCCAGGAACAAGTCAGCAAGCGCGAAGCAGCTGCAGCTGTCCACAGTCGCGCAGTATGGCTGCTCGCGACCCTGGCTCACTGGCTCCAACTGAATCCAAGCATGGAACTCCTGCAACCAGCCTCTCCATGGTTCATGATTGTGGACATGCTGTTCCTGGTTGTGCATGCCCTGTGCGACTTCAAAGGCCAAGAGAGGGAGACTCTTTTGACAGCATGCTGGCAGCAGCTGGAAGAAGCAGGTGGTGCGTATCCTCATCATCTGCAGCTGTGTCAGCAAGCTATCACATCAATCACTGGAAAACCTGTAGGCCCCTCGCATGTTGAGACTACATGTGCAGAGACCTGCCTGCTTAGGAGGCTAGCGCTTCTCCTGCTGGTCAGACACCAACATCGTGTCCAGCTTAGGCGTCTCAATCCATTTTGAAGCCTATCATGGAGCACTTATCATGTTGCAGTACATTCAGTAGTTTGCTTGGCATCTGCATCATGTAAGCACATTTGTAAGCAATGCTGGACTAGACGCAGCTATGTGGAGGTACAAGCACTCCAGGATTTCCAAAGGACCACACATGGTCCCTGCCACTGGGCCTGGCATGGTTCCTTCACTTTTGCATCTTTGCTGATCCGCCTTTCTTGCTCATTCACAGGATGGATGGAGAGCACTCCACAGCTCCTCCAGTGGTTCCTGCAGCAACCAGAGCTCGCAGCCTCTCCCAGCCTGCACAGACTCACCAGGGGCGCCT
Organism: Pseudopediastrum boryanum; assembly: GCA_963556185.1. Taxonomy (NCBI): domain Eukaryota; kingdom Viridiplantae; phylum Chlorophyta; class Chlorophyceae; order Sphaeropleales; family Hydrodictyaceae; genus Pseudopediastrum; species Pseudopediastrum boryanum. The sequence goes on from OY744506.1 coordinate 1,439,839, forward strand.
GGGGCATGTTGACTTGGGCTTCTGAAGTCTGGTCAAGGGCTTGCATTCTACCCACCAGCCCTGCTGTACTGACTTTCTTTGCAGCAGCAGCCTCAGTCAGCCGGCACTATATCACCCACTTTGCACCCGTTGGAGCTGATGCAGGCACACCCCAAGCCAACTACTTCATGATCTGTGTCAGTTGCCAGCATGCCATGCTCCTCGCAGCCAGGAGGGTGATTTCCCGTGACATGAAAGCCTCCTCCTCCGGTTATCCCGGCTCCGACATCTTCGCCTTCTTGGCCAAGCCTGCCATTATTAATGCAGCCATCACAGGGTTTGCAGGGGTATGTCACTGCCTGTATGGAAGGCACGCCAGCAAGCAGCAGCAGAAGCATCGGAAGCAGGAGCATCAAGGCAAGGGGCCGAGACGCCTTCAACAGCAGCAGCCATCCAAGTCGAAACAACAGCAGCAGCATAGCCGCAGGTTAAGCACGGGTAGCACTGATTCACCAGAAGCAAGCTCAGGGCAGATGCTGACACCACACAGCAGCACCAGCAGTGTGGGCACCAGCAGACATCTAGTATACCCGGACCATGCAGCCGCACATGTAGCCGGAGGGCAGACAGCAGTAGATGCTGTTGCCAGAGTGGTTGGGGGCCAGTCAGTGTCGGAGATGGTGGACGATCTGCTGACCGCTTTGATGCCTCTTCGCAGTCAGCTAGATCGGCAGCAGAGCCTGGAGGGCGGGCGCAGCTTTCCCACCTGCTCGGAGTTGACAACAGCTCGTGGCTTGATGCTGCTCTTGGAAGCAGCGGCGCTTGTAGAGAATGTGAGAGCCGCCAAGGAAGCCATGGATGGGATTGTTGCAGGGTCCATATTGTCGCTGTTTGCCTCTGTAGCTCTTAACACTACCAAGTCAGAGCGCCGGGTCTTCCTGGCAGAACGGGGGAGTCTGCTCCTGCATGTGCTATGGAGTCATGCCAAGTTCCTCATCAGTGCAGCCGAGCAGGATGAGCAGCAGCAGGGGGCGTCTGTCCTGTGGGACCCTGACTATCAGCCCTCAGGCACAGACAGGATCCATGTGTTAGTTGCAGTGATGGATGCATTGGTGCAGCGGGAGGACATTGGGAAGCCCTCTGGTGAGTGCCCTTGGCTCAGTCAATGGATGACGGCTGTAAACATGTGGCATTACTCTGGAAGGAGCAGCCTTAGCTTACATACAGCAGATAGTGCAAAGAGTTGTCTGTTTTGTCAGCAGTCTGCAGACACATTGTCTTACTTCTAAGTCGGCTAAGCTGTCATTGCGTGCTTGCATTCAAGACACAGCCATCACAAATTCATAATCATCAGGTTGCGTCAGTGGCACACAAACTGCAGGCTTTTGGGAGTTGAGCAGACAAGTGATCCTGTGCTTTTAATCCCACTGAAGCAGACAGGCAACCTGCAAAGTATCATTGTTCCCAGTATGAAGGGAATTACCTCCCTTGGGAGCTCCAGCAGGACAAATGTATCATGCTCATGTCCTTGGTGTTTATCGTGCACAGGAGACATGGACCTGCAACTGCTAGCAGATTTGGCTGCTGCCTATCCGATGGCTTACTAGAATCTGCTGGAGGTGAACTGCAGGGCTGGCCTGGCTCTGCGTAGTCCCATGTGCTTACGTGTGACTGCATCTAAGCTGCGGTTGCCACGGCTACTGGTTGCTGATGGTCATAAGCTGCTGCTGCCCTGCTGGCAGCATTACAAGGCTTATGCTTCTGCGTTTGCCAGCTGGGTGAAAAGCTACATCAAACTCCTCCCAGCTGCAGCAGTAGGGGGCGCTGAGTATGGCAACCAAGAGGCTGATTCGCTGTTGCGCTGCCTGTTGGAGCACCAGCAGTGGCTGTTGGCGGAGGTAACTCAGCTGGAGTGGTCCTCCAGCACGCACTCTCAAGTCACATTCACCTTCAATCTGTTGGGGTTGGATGGCCCAGAGGGGCAGCCGACACCCGGCGTGATCCAGCTGCTAGCGCTTCTTTCCACTGCTCGGGCAGTGTCAGCTACGGCAAGCCACCTACTTGGAGTGTCAGCAAGCAGGCGGCTGAGCACTCAGCGCACCAGCAGCAGCCGTGGCAGCAGCAGCAGCAGCAGTACTACCTCATCAAGGAGGCACAGCAGTGGGGCTGAAAACGGTGCTCAGGGAGGGAGTGACGGAGGCAAGAGCATGAGCAGCCTGCCTAAGCCCCTCTTGGAAGCTATCGCTGCCGTAGGGCAGCTCTACTTTCGAGGAGCTGGTGAGGACGGAGCTAGCGGCATGGCAAGCAGCTGCACATCAGGCGGTGAGGGTAGCGGTAGCAGCAGCAGCAGCAGCAGGGACGAAATAGTGAGGGGTGGCAGTGAGGAGCAGAATAGCAGCAGGGCCGAGCAGGGGCTGGATGACAGTGGGGAGCAGAACAGCAGCACGGGTGAGCAGGGGTTGGATTGCAGCGTGGAGCAGAACAGCAGCACGGACGAGCCGGGGCCAGATTGCAGTGGGGAGCAGAACACCAGCACATGTTCAGGTCCAGCAGCAAGCAGTGATGGTGCTTCTGGGTCACCTGCCGCCAGCAGCAAAGGTGGGCCCTCCCTGCACCAGCAAAAGGTGCTGCAAAGTGCTGTCCTGCTGGTCCTCTCCATGGAAATTTGGCACATAAAAGCTTCTGGAGGCGGCACCAAATTAGCAGCTACGTCCGGACTAGACCAGCACCATGCTGGTGCTAACAATTTGGGCAGTACGCTGACCTCCTTCAGCCCTGCAGCTTGCGGTTCAGGCTCCTCCTCCAGCCCTCCTGCAGCAACATGTGCTCCTGGTTCAGGCTCCTCCTCCAATTCTTCTGCAGCAACAAGTGCTCCTGGTTCAGGCTCCTCCTCCAGCCCTCCTGCAGCAACAGGTGCTCCTGGTTCAGGCTCCTCCTCCAATCCTCCTGCAGCAACAGGTGCTCCTGGTTCAGGCTCCTCCTCCAACCCTCCTGCAGCAACATGTGTTCCTGGTTCCGGCTCCTCCTCCAACCCTTCTGCAGCAACAGGTACTTCTGTTTCAGGCTCCTCCTCCAACCTTTCTGCAGCAATAGGTGCTCCTGGTTCAGGCTCCTCGAGTAATCCTCCTGCAGCAACAACCGCTTGTCCTTTGGAGTTCGGCGCTCCTCCAGCAGCAGCAGCTACTTCCGTCACTTCCGCTTCTAAGCCTCCAGCAGCAACAGCCTCTCCTCGCTCAGACTCCTACCCTGCCGCTCCAGAAGCAAGATCTGGCTCTGCTTCAGACTTCTGCAACGCCGCAGCAGCAGCAGCAGCCACTTCTGGCTCATCCTCCTCTAAGCCTCCAGCAGCAACAGCCTCTCCTGGCTCAGACTCCTCCCCTGCCCCTCCAGAAGCAAGGGCTAGCTCTGCTTCAGACTTCTGCAGCCCCCCAGCATCAGCAGCAGCCACTTCTGGCTCATCCTCCTCTAAGCCTCCAGCAGCAACAGCCTCTCCTGGCTCAGACTCCTCCCCTGCCCCTCCAGAAGCAAGGGCTAGCTCTGTTTCAGACTTCTGCAGCCCCCCAGCATCAGCAGCAGCCACTTCCAGCTCTTCCTCCTCTAAGCATCCAGCAGCAACAGATGCTGCTGAGGCAGACCTGTCCACTAGCCCTTTTGCGGCAACAGCAGGCCCTGCTATAAGTCCCTTGCACACTTCACTTGGGCCCTTCAAGTCACAGTGTACAGCCTCCGTAGCAGCAGCAGCTGCTAGCGATGCTGGCAGTACTGCAACTGAGATGCTGAGCACAGCTTCTTCCCAAGCAGCAAGCAAGGCCCACACAAGTGCCTCTGCCTTGGCACTGCCAAGCTCTGCTTCAGCAGCACCAACCATCCCCAAGCGCCTGGCTCAGCTCCCATGCCATGGCCTGCCAGAGGCAGTTGTGGCGCAATTGGACCAGCTGGGCAACATATGGGGCCCTGAGTTGACTTCAGGGGAGCTGCCAGCAACAGAAGATGAGCAGCGGGTGCTTTTGCAGGACTTGCTGCTGCTTGCTCAGACGCTGTTGCAGGAGGTGCCTTCCCCCATTGGCTGCAACAACCCACAGTGCTTGAATTTGAGGGCTTGTCGGAGCTTACAGCGTCGTCCAAGACATGTTTGGGATGCAAGGGGGTGAAGTACTGCAGCAGGGAATGCCAGGTGGCACACTGGAAGGTTCACAGGCGCGTGTGCAAGAATGAAAAGGATCCGAAATAGAAAGCCCGAGCAGCAGGATCAGCGTAAATCAAGCAGCCCTCCCAGTGGATGAGCAAGTTATGAAAAGGGGCGAGGATGATCATGGCTCCCCTGACTGGTGTGGTGGAACCAGATAGGGAATCAAATACTAGTAGCAGCAGTTAGTAATCAGGCATCATGGTGAGGTGGATACATGGCCTCCGCGTTCTGTGTGATGTTGGGGGATTTAGAGGCATGTATGGCCCTCCTGTTACGTAGACCGTTGCATAGAAGCAAGAACAAGAGGGTGGTATGCCATGGTCTGCTGGGTGTGCATGCTTTTGGGGGGAATGTATGTGGGTTAGGTGCTTACATGGTTCGTGGTAGAATGAGCATGTTGCTTCAATGAGGCCCATGCGATGATGATCCCACAACCAGATGCCAACAATTGGCAAACAGACTCATAGTGTGCCATTGACATCCATGCAGTGTTAACGTTGCCAGTGTTAACGTTGCCTAGTGTGCTGCGCTTCCCAAGTCACTGGCTCTATCATAAGCAGTGTTGCCTAGTGTGCTGCGCTACCCAAGTCACTGGCTCGCACGCTGCACAGAGTATGAGCATGCGCGTGATTGCCATGCAATGATTTCACTCCATCAATGCTTTGACTGCCGATTGGCGGATGTTGTGCCTGGCAGCAGGGGGTTCATATCTGAAATGGCGAGTGGTGGCGGATTTTGGTGGAAATGGTAGGCGTGAGAACCCACTTTGTGGTAGTATCGCCCTTCATTAATACTACGCGTGGCGAAAGCCTAGCGTCCTGTAACTGTAACTGGTTCGTGGTGTGTCCAATTGTTAATCTTGATGGGGGCCGCACTGAATATCTAGTATCAAGTACCGGGCATTACTGGCCATGCTTACCTACTCACTCAGTACTTGTTTATCTTTGTCTTGGCAGCAGCTGCCTGCTGCTCGGTGTTATATGCAAGCTGTAATTGGTGTTTGCTGTGATGAGAATTCAAGAATACATGCGCTTGTTCGTCTTGTGAAATTATTGTTGGGATAACAGCACCAGATGACTTCCTGTATTCAGTTGGCTTCAGCATGATTGGAGTTCAGCCGCAGTGCTCTTGTTACTAATTACCGTTCTATTGTCAGGACGTCGGGCAATGGTGACACCGGTGCCGAACACGGCCGACTGCGCGGAAGACTGTGGCCTATAGGGCATCCCAGGCTGCGCTTAGGGCGTCTATGTGAGCGTCTCCGTCAGTAGCACAAGTTCAGCGGCTTGCAGAGGGGCAACGGGTGCGGAAGGAGCGGACGCTGCGATGGGCACTCGCTTCCGACCCGTTTTCCCGAAATAGCTCTTTCCAGCAAGCCTCCCTGTGCCTAGCATCCAGCATGCGTGTTAGTTATGTGTTTCCTGACGGCACTGCGTTTCGGCACACGGACTTTAAGCTGCTTTTACAGAAGTGCCTCCTGGCGAGTCGAGGGGCGGACTGGGCGAAATAACTCCTGCCACCAAGCATTTCTTTGCTTGGGATGCTGCATGTTTGTTATTTATGACCATACCGACAGCAGAGCGTTCCGGCCCACAGGCTTTGCTACGTATTTGGGCACAAGCGAGTGAGTGCCTGGGCAGTCGCTCCTGACAGGTTTTCGCGAAATAACTCTTGCCAGCCTGCATTCCTTGTCCTAGTTCTTTGCGTGCCTGTCTGTTGCGAGCATCTGACAGAACAGCATTCCCGCCCACAGGCTTTGCTCAGTTTTTGGGCATTATCGAAGCGAGTGGAAGCAAGGCACCGGCCAGATGCATCTGTACACAGCAGCAAACTCTCATAGCCTGTCACAACGCTAAAACTTCCCATACCACCAAACTCCAGAACAATGGCGTTAAGAACGGAGCTACAATTGGTTTCTGATGTTATTGACCTGTCTGATGAGGAATTGGTTGATGAGTCTCCCACTTCATACCTGGTTGGTGGTCTGTAGGCCATTGTCTTTGAAGCCATCCGATGGTGCCTTTGGCCGATTCTATCCAGCAGCCCTCTTGCGGTTGCGACACCTAAAACATTCTCTATATGAGATGGATCACTGCACACCTAAAATGTTCTCTATGTGCACATCCGGGTCGGTGGCCATGTGCTCACTTGACCACCGTTGGTAATGTTTTAGACTTTAAAGCAGCTCCCTTCAGCTATCAAACATCTGAATCCACTTAGTGATTGGTATAGTTGGTTGCGGCGTGAACGGGAGAGTCACTATTGCCGGTCAGATGACGGGTCAGATGCGCTGGTGGCCTGCGGTCACGGTTCAAACGATCAGAGAGACTTGGCCTACGGCGCAGCACCGCAAAATCGAGCTGGGAGTGGTAATTAATTTTCTTTCGGTCTTCGTTGTGGCGATGGTGTTTAAGTGCATCCACTGTGAGTGCGACTGCCATGTCCAGCTAGCTGGAAGTGAGGCAGGCCGACCCCGCCCGGGACAACGCGCTGCCATTTGCGAATCCCTTGCATTCGATCAAACGGCAGCGGGCATGGAAGAAAAACACAACACGCACAGCGCTTCCACCGGGCCATTGAAACAATATGCCAACGTGATCACACCACTTTCCAATGGGGTCACACTTGACCTACGATACAACAACAACAAACATTTAAGGTGTGGCAACCGCAAAGGGCTGCTAGGTCGAAACGACCAAACACACCATCGGATGGATCCAAACACAATGGCTTCCAGACTACCAACCAAGCAGTACTGATACCGAAACATGTATCCAGCCAAGACAGAGCCCATATCAAGAATACTACCCACTCCTCCATCGGTTGCAATGGCCTGGCAAACCGAATGACGATTACCACGGGCTGGAGATGTACAAGAACCATGCAAAGGACTCAACCACAGAGGGATATTTGCAACCAGATCCAGCCACCATGGAATGTGGCCACCATGGAATGTGGCCAAATCAATCCCTCCAAAGTCAAGGCAACGCTCCTATCGAGACAGAGCCCTTGATCAAGAACACCACCCACTCCTCCATCGGTTGCAATGGCATGGCAAACAATGACGATTACCACGGGCTGGAAATGTACAAGAACCATGCAATGCCGAGCAGCAGCAGCAGCAGCAACATGTTCCACAATACATGCCACAGCAAGCACTGAGTAGCTTGAGGTATAGTATTCCATACCCGCCGGACCCACCAAAGTCGTGTATCTTTCACTCCCCTGGAGATTAGCCAAACAGCACGATGATGAAAGCCACATGCATTGGCTTACCCGGCCACAGCAATTACTAGTAGCATACCACAACATCTACAACTGAGCTGCACATTGCGCCTGGATGGGAATCCTTCTCCCGTGGCATATCGGACCGTCAAGGAGTCAATATGCTTAAGGAGAACCACCTAGCTGGGACATACAAACCAGTGAGCGAAACCGACACAAAGCAGCACCCGCCATAGGCAGAGCAGAAACTTCCTCTTCCCACACGGACATATCCTTCTCCATGCACAACTTGCATAAACAGGTGACTGTCCCATGACTTGAGCTTGAAGAGTTAATGAAATCATTACTGGTTACTAGGGATTACCTAGGGACCCACGAGGGGCTGGCAGCCAGGAACAAACAAGCACCCGGAGACCTCCTACTAACAAAGAAACAAAAATCAAAGGCGTCGCTGCACACAAACACAAGCCAGCTCACCAAGGCACAGGAGGTGAGCTGCGGGGCTCTTTGCTATGGTCGGGAGGATCCTTGGGGCATTATGCATTACTCATCACGAGCCAGCTCACTCCTTAGTAACCTTGGTCCTATATGTGACTGACACCCTTCTAAAGCAGCTCCCCCTGGACTTCTTATTCTTAGGTATCTCATGCTGCCACTTGTACCTTGCATCCCCCTGCATAATAAGCAAGCTTCTGGGCTCCAGCCACATCTCATGAGTGACACCTGTCCTGGGTGCATCTTTGTTGCGTATGTCAATGGGTGTTTGGCCAGGGTTTAAGTCCAGCTCATGGAATTTCATCCAGCAGCCGTCACCGAGTGTGAGGGAGCAGACGCAATTGCCGAATTGGAGCTTGTCAATGTGGGCAGCTATGCCTTGCGAACCTGACAGCAACAGCAGTAGCAGCAGCAGCAAAAGGAGGATGGAGCCGTTATTGCACTTCATGATATACCATATTACCAAAAGTGCCATAGCCCCGGACCTTAGACTGTTACGTCACCACTGAGGTGGAACAAGGTGGAGGTAGTGAACAGAGTGCTTGCTGCAAAACCATGGGCCGTTCACCAGTATTACTATATTGGCCAGGAGCAAGATCAGCCACTCATTGATCAAAACGCAAACCCAGCTATTCTACAAGGTCACAAAAACCGATGAACTGCAAGCTGCCTGATTATTGAGCCGGGGTGGAAAACAAGTGCACCCGCCAGCCAACCATATATGGACCCCTCCTACAAGCAAGTGAACCACTTAGCATGCCCTTGCAATTGAATGAGGGCGGGGTCACAACCGGACATCGACATGCAAGCAGATCCGGTGTCACTTGGCACAGTGCAGTTACCTCTAAACCCTCCGACAAACCTCTAACAAAACAGTCAGATGTAGCTGCCAAACTGTCAGCTGTATAGCGCTCCCATGCCCTGGCAAAGTGGCAAGCTTCTGCAGGGCTCCGCAGGGCTGCTGTGGCAGGGTATGCGCTGGGTCACTCCTTACCGACATATTCATTCACAACAAGCACGGTTGGAGGGTCATCTGGGGAGTATATGCCCTGCTGGATCAAACGGTCACTGATGAACCACAAACCGCTGGGTATCTCGGGAGCCTTGACGCCGTTGCTTTCCTCTGACTGCTGTGCAGCTGCTTGCGATCTGCCTTGCTGCTGCAAACGCCTTTGCGTTTCTGGTGCTTTGTGTTTGTAGACGTAATAGCCCCCGTAATGCTGGGTCCTTCGCTGAACGTCACTCCGCCAGGGTCTCGAGTCGAGTTCTCTTAGGATCAGAACCTCTTCTTGGACAGAAACAAACTTCTTCATGTAGGAGAGGCCACTTATGTCAGGCAACGCCCGCTGTGACGTCTCCTGCGGGGGTCCTTGCGGTCTGGAAGCTGGTTTCGTAACCGCATAGCCAGCATCGAACAGAATGCGCTGCCGTTTGGCTGGCCGGTGCGAATCCGTCATATCTTCGGCAGCAATGACAGCTCCCAGAACAAGCGCACACACTTGCGCACACAAAAGCTGTCACAACAAGACATCTATTGGGGTCTGGTTATAGGTACCATTTAGCTGGTCTGCTGAGCCATATCTATCATTCGAATCATTGAGCAGTTGACTAGAGAGGCAATTTATAACATAAACAGCCAGGGTCGTGGTATCTGTGCCTGTGGTGCTCGGAACCGCAAGCAGTACGGAGTGCTTGCGGTAGTGCTGTCCGTATTTGCTAGATTGGAGGTCGCTCGGCTGGCGGATTATATCAGGAATGACTACAGCGTTTCCCCGGATGTTGGTCCATGCCCCAAACCTGCTAGCAGCTCCCTGGGCTTTGACGTCACTCGCATGCTGATCCCTGCCCCTGCCTCCTGTCATGACGCTCCTAAGCAGATGGGCAAGCGTCCGGCAGCTTCTGGCCAGGGCTCACGCAGAGACATGCAGACATGTCCATAATGAAGCTGAAGCGGCACGGGACCTTGCGGCCATAGCAGCGAAGGAGCTCAGGGGGGAGGGGAGCAGCATGATGGTGTTCGACACGTAAGCCGCTTAAACCCGGTCATTGAACAACCTTCTTGAACCCTACCCCAGGAGAGCAGCATCTTTACAGTGCAAACAAGCAGGGTTGACATAACTAAGCATGTCCAGCAGAGTGTTGCCAAACTGATGTACTTGGAACATTTTCGTGATCCTTATTGCCTAGTGGTTTACTGTAAGAAACGTACATCCCTCTGAGTCCCTACCACATGTATGTTATACCATATGTAGGGCCCAAAAGACAGCACATCGTGACCGGGCAGCAGCCATCCGCATGGAGCGGGACCCCCTTCTGACAACCATCACAGATCGCCTGCTAGACCGCCTTGAAGACTGTGTGGCAAAGTTCCCAACAGCCGTGATCTTGGGCGGTGCAGGTGAGCTAAAGACGGGGCGGGCGGGCGGGGGGGGGGGGGGGGTGGAGCAGGCCAGAAAAGAAAAAAAAGAAAGAAAAACAGCGAGACTATTGAAGCGTGTTTCACATGTCAGTCGCAAAAAGTCATTTTGGGCGACAGTCCTTGAACCCTCAGTCCCTACACAGTTTTGCTGGGTGTTCAACATGTAGCTCTCATTTTACGAGATATGCCACTGCAGAGCTTTCGGGTCGTGCAGCGGCGGCGGCATAAAGCCAACCATGTTATCAGTATGTGTGAACCAAGCCATCACAAAGCAAGAAGAGTAAATGAAAACATGCCGCTATTAATATAATGGTTAGACCACACTCTTCAACCCCTGAGTCTCTACACGTTCATGTTGCGAGGTAAGTACAGGTTGGTTGCTGAGACGAAAGGGAAGTTTTACCATAGGGTTTGCGCCATTTGATCTCATACTGGAAAGGAAGCTCTACTATTGGGGTGTAAGTGGAATACTGCACAACTGAAGTTCCTCTCAATCGCATACAGAGTCTCACAGGTTGTCAAAAATTATAGGTTACACGACAATGTTAACATCAGGGCTGCACACAACAATGCTAAACAAATCTTGCTAGACCTAGACAGTCTATTTGCCCATTCCCGCCACCCTCTTGGCATTGATGCGCAACCTGTGAGCAGCAATGGAAGAGCCCGTTACAATACCGAAGTTAAGGCACCACCTAGCTATACAGCGTTATGTGCACAAAATGCTACACAAACGTAGGAATACGGCTTTGCCTCAGATGTTGCTGACTTATGTGAGGGCACCTTTGCTGGCCCATGAGAACCGAAACTCCCGGGCTTTTCAGCACCCATTGGTAGATGTTAAGGGTACAAGCGTTTTCATATTCTTGGATGGTACAACATCTGAGTGCTACTGCTGCTGCTACTGCTGCTGCTACAGCAACTGCTACTGGTGCTGATACTGCTGCTTCTGTATTGCAGGTGATTATGTTGCCCAGCGGTTGCTAGGTGGCAGAGCAGGGGTTGAGCGAGTCATACATATTGATTCATCAGAAGCGATGCTTCAACGATCAAAGGTGCGGCACCATGGCTATGCCCTTTCGCTTCTCATTAGCGTGGTATGCTTTTCATCTGGCCAGGGAGGGTTGGCTGGGTGGGGGAATCAGTAGATGCTTGAGTGTTGCTTGAGTATTGCTTGATCTATGCCCGTCAGCATTAAGCGCACTGGATCTTTGCACGGGTCCGCTATCTTCCCAACAGGGTCGAAGTAATGCTGTCTCTGGTTGTATTGCAGGATTAGCAGAACAGGAAACAGGGAACGGGGTGGGGGTGGGGGCATGAGTGCTGCTTAAAATGATGCAGCACACTATCTTCTGGCATGCTCTCTTCCCAACATGGTAGACCTGGTGCTGTATTTGGTCGTGCAGCAGGATTAGCAGAACGGGAAGCAAGGAACGGAGAGAGGGGTGAGGATCATGATGAAGCACACTATCTTCTGGCATGCTCTCTTCCCAAAATGGTAGACTATTGCAGGATTAGCAGGAGCTGTAAACGTGAAATAGAGAATGCCTTGTTGATTGCTTGCGGGTTGTTGACTTGCTTTGCTAATAGACTAAAGGAGAAAGAAATCATTTGTGTTGCAGGATCAGAGGGGGCACCACCATCACAGTGGCAGCAGTAAGACATGGCCTGAGACTGAGTACGGATGTGGAGATCAGGAGAAACTGCCTTTACAACCAGGCAGTGTGGATTGTAAGTAGAAGGGGGCCAGGGGAAGTTAAATGTAGGGCTTAAAAAAAGGAGGTGGGGGGAAGGGGGGGCGATAGCTATGTGGCAGTTGCTTTTATCAATCAGTCAGTGTGAATATAAGTGGGAGGGCGCCCAGGAGAGTTAATTGCAGGGCATTAGAAAGGGAGGTGGCGAAGCGGGAGGGTTGAAAAGAAATGATACGAGGGAAGGAGAAGTAGGCAGTTGCCTTTAGAATCAGGCAGCGTGGATTGCAAGTGGGAGGAGGGGGAGTTAGAACTAAAAAGGGAGGTGAAGATGATCTGAGGGTTGGATTGGGAATAGGGTGAAATTTGATATGCAATATGTAGAAGGGGAGGGCTGTACTGTGGATAGGAAGGGAGAAAAGATGGGCAGATGCCTCGGCAACAATGGAGGGCATGGAAGGGGGAGGTTGGGAAGAGAGGGGCTGAGGGCCGGAGGTGGCGGTGGGAGGGAGTGTGTGCAATAGGAAGTTTGGATTGTACGTCGAGAGTGGCAGTGAAGAAAGGGGGGCGAGGCTAAATGAGGGAAGGATCAATTAGGGGAAGGTTGGGGAAGGAGGGAGGTGGAAGAGGGAGGCAGTTGCACTCAGAAGCAGACTGTGTGGAGAGTAAGTGGAGGGCATTAGAGAGGGAGGTTGGGGAGGGAGGGGCTGAGGGCGGTGCAAGGGGAAAGAAGTGTCACGTGCACTAGGAAGTGTTTATTGTACCCACGCCAATCACAGTGGTGTCAGAAAGGACTTTGCATGCATGTCTCATCAAGCCTGGCTGTGTTCTTCTCAACATATGCCAGCAATCATTGTTTATCGCCTGGGTTTGTTTGACCATTGGCATAATTTCTCTTGCGTGATTCTTGAATATGTACAGCCTCTGGATTCTCTAGTCGTTACACACTGATGATATTATGATTACTGCCCCATATGGTGATCATGTTTGCATATACATTTACCAAGCTAAGGATGTGTCTCTCTCTGCTGCTGGTGCTGCTGCTGCTGCTGCTGCTGCTGCTGCTTGTCCCACTGTCTGGCTCCTCGCACCGCCCTTTAATCGTCAGTGATCATCAGTTGCCTTGGATTACATTGGGCTAATGATGTACCGGTAAGGTTCCAGGGTTTAGTCTTGGCCCAATAAGGTATTACAGTAGCTTCAGAGATTGCTTATAAATATATATTTATAAGGGCCAAAGTGCTTGTGTATGAGTAACACAAATGCCTAAGAGTTCACCCCTCTGCAGCAAAGAGCCCTCTAGCCTCTCAAATCTTGATTAACTGCGGTTTAGCTTGAGCATTTTCTGGTTTTCTGGCAGTTGACAAACGCGCTGCGCTAGGGTATCCGCATGGGAGGGAGTCTAGAGGCAGTCTAGGAGCTCTAGGGGGTGCGCATGGGAGGGAGTCCAGAGGCAGTCTAGGAGCTCTAGGGGGTGCGCATGGGAGGGAGTCCAGAGGCAGTCTAGGAGCTCTAGGGGGTGCGCATGGGAGGGAGTCCAGAGGCAGTCTAGAGTCTAGGAGCTCTAGGGGGTTTGCACGAGAGGGGGGGCATGCAGCTTAGCACAGTCTGGGACTGTGCTAAGCTGCATGCCCCCCCTTTTAGACCTTATATATATAATATAAAAGGGGGGGCATTCCAGGTTATCTCTACTTGCAGTCCAGCTTGGGTGTTAGGACTTTCTGGGCAGTTGGCAAGTCCATGGCATAAGTGATTAAGCCAGAATGGAGCAGGACCAATCATCCAGCTTCGCGCATTCCCAGCAGAAGTGGTATTATGTCAATTGCTTTGTTTTGTCTAGGTCAGTCCTATTTGCGGTCCACCTTTCATGGTAGAGCTTTCTCTTATGGCTTCTGGCAGTTGATAACTGTGTACTGCATGAGCTGTTGCAGCTGCACATTCTGCTATGAAGCAACATTGATCACACCAGGGGCACTTCCCCCTAGTGGTGCTGGAACAACAGCAAGTCTATTAGGCATGGACTTGATGCTACACCTGCACATACATCCATGCTATATGGTTGTTTCAGGGGTTTTGAGTAGGTTTAAGGGGTACCTGGGTGTAGAAGGGATCAAGCAGGATACAGGATGGACTTGATACTACACCTGCACATGCAGTTCTGCTTTTCACGGGTTTTAAGCATCCTCAAGGGTTTTGACCAGGTTTTAGAGGTGCCCAGTTATGGTCCTTCGTGGCAGCTATATCCGCTGAAAATCGTGCACTACTGGTTCATTTGCCACACCTTGAATGTGTGTTTGTTTGTGAGTTCGCTTCTTAGCATGGGCAGTACATTAGCGAACCAGAGAGAGGCCATGTTGCCATGCTCCGAAGTCATGTGGTTTGCCAATCAGTATGTACTGCATTAATGTGGTGCATGTTTGGCTGTGGCACTATTACAGACATTATTAAGCTGCAAGGGTTGCCTATTGTTTAGCATTCTAAGAACCGCCTTGTGCAATTGCTGGCCTTGCTAGATAGGCACAGAATGCCAAGCGCCTAAGAAACACCCTTTGATTGTACTGCCCTTCCCCTTTGGTTGTACCGCCTGGTGCTGTAGGGTGCCATGGTGCAGTGTCGGCTGGCATTGAAACCTGATGGATTGTTCTTGTGTGCTATGTTCGGAGGAGATACATTGCAGGTGAGGAGAGGGAGGGGGGAAGGGGATGGAGGGTAGGGGGGAGGCAGCAGGGGCTACAGAGGGTGGGGGGGGGGGTGGCGAGGGCAGGGCAGGGGTGGGGAGGGGAGGGAGGACAGGGGGGAGGAGGGGGGTGGGCAGGCAGCAGAGGGCAGGGGGGGTGAAGGGCAGGGGGGAGGAAGGACGGGGGAAACAGGGAGGGGAGGGGGATGGAGGGTAAGGGGAGGCAGCAGGGGCTACAGAGGGTGGTTAGGGGGGGCGAGGGCAGGGCAGGGGTGGGGAGGGGAGGGAGGACAGGGGGGAGGAGGGGGATGGACAGGCAGCAGAGGGCAGGGGGGGTGAAGGGCAGGGGGGAGGAAGGACGGGGGAGGCAGGGAGGGGGAGGGGATGGAGGGTAAGGGGGAGGCAGCAGGGGCTACAGAGGGTGGTAGGGGGGGGCGAGGGCAGGGCAGGGGTGGGGAGGGGAGGGAGGACAGGGGGGAGGAGGGGGATGGGCAGGCAGCAGAGGGCAGGGGGGGTGAAGGGCAGGGGGGAGGAAGGACGGGGGAAACAGGGAGGGGAGGGGGATGGAGGGTAAGGGGGAGGCAGCAGGGGCTACAGAGGGTGGTAGGGGGGGGCAAGGGCAGGGCAGGGGTGGGGAGGGGAGGGAGGACAGGGGGGAGGAGGGGGATGGGCAGGCAGCAGAGGGCAGGGGGGGTGAAGGGCAGGGGGGAGGAAGGACGGGGGAAACAGGGAGGGGAGGGGGATGGAGGGAGGGGGTTTGGGGAGAGGGGGAAGGTGGGAAGGAGAGGGGGGAAGGAGGGGAAGGGGGGATGGGGAAGGACAAGAGGAGAAGGGGAGGCGAGGGGAAGAGGGGAGGGGGGGGAGGAGTGGGGGAGGGCAGGTGGGAGGCTGGGAGGGAGGGGAAGGTGGGAGGGAGAGGGACGGAGGAGGGCAAGGAGGCAAGGGGAGGGCCGGGTGGAGGAGGGGGGGGAGAGGAGGGGGGGGAAGGATGGAGGGGCGGGGTGAGGAGAAATTGGGGGCCGGCACGGGGTGGAGGGGGGGAGGGGTAACACGAAGGGGTCGAGGAGGAGGGGGAGGGCAGGGGGAGGAAGGGAAGGTGTGAAGGGGGGGGGGGGTGTGGGCAGAGGAGGGGAAGGGGACAAGGGGGACGGCTGGGAGGAGGAGGAAGGGGGAGGGGGGAAAGGATGGAGGGGCGGGGTGACGAGGAAGTGCGGCTCGTGGGTGGGGGAAGGAGGGGAGGGGGGGGAGAGGGAGAGGGCAGGGACGGGAGGCAGCAGTAGAAGGAGGGGAGGGGGAGAGGGACCTTGTCGTTTCGTGCC